>SDVV010020472.1:0-13315 GCA_016164225.1 Gammarus roeselii | reverse complement strand
AGAGAGAGAGAGAGAGAGAGAGAGAGAGAGAGAGAGAGAGTGAGATTACGAGCATGTGTGCTGACCGTTTTTGTTTTATAAAAATTGTTGTCACTCCTTATGTTTATCGGCATCAGTCATGAATACAAGACGGTTTGTCATTTTGAATGATAAGAATCATTTATATTCCGGTGCATTGCTATTGATTGCTTCCGTTAATTGCGAGCTAGGAAAGTTATTTGGCCGCAAATAAATACTTCCAAAAATATCAAATGCCTCAAACATCAATTTGGACTGTTTCTGTAGTAACAAATTTGCTGATGGACGAATTCATGCCACCTTTCGAGTCTAAGGCGTCGGAGTTATCAGAATTAATTAAAGTTTAAAAAACACCTGATCGGGGTCTATACATCTTGTGTTTCGTACATCATTTCCCTATCCCGCGATATCATGTCATCGTGCACCTGTCCACTACGCCTCATTCTACATTGACAGAGTTCAATCGAACTTATCCTCACCTTGAGGCATGGCCGAAGACGCTGTTTAGGTGGACGATCTCGCCAGCAGGGGTCAAAATCGAGTTAGCGGTTACCTTGAGGTAGCGGGGTTCAGTCTGAAAAAAAAACTCACAAACATTGACAATTTACCTCCCAGAGAAAGTTATCACTTGCAATGAATGCTGCCAGCTTTCTGATACCCATATTTTTACGATCATTATTTCAACTTTCCCACAACTCATCGATGAAGTATTTAAAAGCACGTGCAATTCAAACTGTACGTAATTTTCTGTGAAATAATCGAGATCAGACTTCTTAACGTAAGGAAAACGGACACTTGATCTTTGAATCCGACAGTTTAACCCAAACTGCAACTGGAACGAAATTATTGCTACGTACGAATGAAGTGCAATTGAGCACTTGCGCTGTAGTGGTGATACGATGTACAATTATGGAAGACGGACAATCGTATGTTTGTGATGTGAATATCGAAACAGTTTTGAAATTCGTTCAAATAGATTTGTTTAAAAAAAAATCGCCCAACTATTACCTAGGATTCTCTCCTCTTTACTAAACATTTATTGTAATTACATTAGGTCAGTATAAGTATGGGTTCAAAAATAGAAACTGCGCCGAATAATTTTTTTATGCTATTTGTCTTAGAAAATGTATGTAGTAGAGCATTCTGTTTCAGAACCGCTCCTTCTAGATGTATCGAAAAGGAGACGACTTTCAATACATCAGAAGTGAACGGCCGTAAACATAAATGTATTGGTAGATACATGTTTGTGTACAAATTACCTACCACGTTATTTTGTTTTTTATTTTATTTTCAACCCCTTACTTATACTTACATAAACCGAGTGCGCTTCGATTGTATTTTTGAATGTACTTCTTTCTAATATGTACCCGTCAGCCATTCACTGTCTCTCTTTGATTACCAATTGGTCACCTCAAATTGACACTTTTCTTGAGACAGTTTGGGTGAATTTATTTACTTTATTCTAATCTACCATAATTAATATCAGCCTGAATGATCCTTCACCATAATTATTAACGGAGTAGGATGCTATCGAGGGTGAGAAGAAGTGAGAGAGACAGTCCCAAGCTTTTCATGATCCTTGAATGATTTTGAGGGTGAAGAAGAATGAGACAATCCCATGAATATAATTTTCCTGTAAAGTTATCTGTTTGAGGAGGAAGTTTCTTACGGTTCTGAAGCTGAAGCTGCAGGAACCTCCCGTTAACTTGTAGGATCCTGAAGTTGAGGTGTTGCTCAGGGTGAGGTGTGGTAGTTGGCTTTGTGGTAGTTGGTTTTGTAGTAGTTGGTTTTGTGGTAGTTGGTTTTGTGGTAGCTGGTTTTTTGGTTGTTGGTTTTGTGGTAGTTGGTTTTGTGGTTGTTGGTTTTGTGGTGGTTGGTTTTGTGGTTGTGGTAGTTGCTTCTGGTGTTGTGGTAGTCGGTGTTGTGGTAGTCGGTGGTGGGGAAGTTGGCGTTGTAGCGTTACTGTTGAAACATTATCAATTATTTTAACTTGTCTAATGAAATTTATTTTGCTCGCAAACAATTCTCAGATATCACACGAACACCAACGAATTCCCATCTTATCGTCATTCCATTCCGTCTCTAATCCGACTATGAGTAATATGTTTTCATAGTGTGAGTCAAACGCTCACCGAAAATTATACCCTCAATATTTTCAATCATATAAGTTTCAGCATTCATGAGATATGGAATTCTGGGTTCTTCTTCTCTTATAAAAGTGACTGCATCCAAGTTTCTACGTCATCTTGGTTATTCTCCACTAAAAGTTCCCATATTATTGCAAAGTACCAAACAAAATCTAACAGAGCCCGATATTAATTCTTATACCGAAGTTAACGTTTAGCCCTCTTTTATCAAGTCTGAACAATGCGATCTATTCCTTCAAGATTATCATTATCTCACGTTTCTGTTATCACCTGTAACTATTATTAACTTTAAAAATATACATTTCCAGCGTCCAGTAATGGATTTTCAAATCCCAAATTCTAAAACACTTATTTCCATCCAGAAAAGGCCTATTTGAATTTGAAATTTGAACGATCCAATTAAATATATCACACCTCATTTTGGTGAGCATCCGGTCAGTGCTATTTCAAGGGGAATATAATGTATTATATATATATATATATATATATATATATATATAAATGATCGATAAACATATGCATTATTATTATTTTGAATCAAGAAGTACTAAGAGATGTGGTTCAAAACATAATAATATATTGTAGGAATAAACTAACATATGCTAATTGAGTTTACAAAAGGAAGAATGGACGTTTTAAACGATAGCTTCTACAAGAACATTTTCCCATTAGTTGCTCTGGTCTATATTATGCACATTGAATTCATGTTCAATGAGCTTAGACGTTGGTGGTTTGTTCCATATTGTTTCCTAGTCAGCCAATACTACGTCATTGTTCCATGACTGGTAGTAAAGGCGCTCACAAATCATTTGTTATTTCTAATAACGTCTTTTCAAAGATGTGACAATTGGAAGAAGTACTTTCGCATGAAAAAACAAAGTAAAGCTAAAACTTACTTATATGTCATTTTTTTATTGCGTTTGGGTTTTGTTCTGAGACTCACAAAGGATAAGAAGGATTCACAGGAAATCTATATTCAAAGAGGCCTTTTGTCTATTCTTTAAATTGCTCGTACAAGGAAAAGGAACCCGCTGTATGTGATCCTTCTCCGACATGGCTGTCAGTATTTTGCAAGAAAAAGTGCATACAGCCTCCAGGAACGAATTTCATAACTATAATAATTCCTCCCTGGAGGCAGTATGCAACAGTGAGGGATACGAACTATCTCCAATTAAAGAAAGATGGGACAGAATACTGCATGTGCAGGACGATCCCGATATTAATAGGAATAATGTTTGACTACATGCGGGTGGCTGTCAGGTTGAGATGCAACCCCGAGGATCTTCACTGATAGGTGCCTCTTTACTAAACCTCTCCAACATTGTTGTGTGCATACATACTCATGTGGGAAAGGGACATATAAGGTATTTTGAGCACGTTTGTCTCAAACTTAATCTGCATATAGTTGTCGTGTATTTCAATATTGATCTGTCTCCACGTGTGCTTTATTTTTTTTTCTTATACGATATTTTTTTATGTATTGGTAGAAATGTTTTTCTCTTGAACTCAGTTTCTGTTGTAACCATTATTGTACCATCGAGGGCCTCAATGAAGATTATTATTATTATTATTATTATTTTGCCAGTTGACGGTGTGAAAGGTTAGTGAACTCCGTCACACCGTGCTGGGGGTAAAAATACTTGGCTCCTGGTATAGACAGGAAGCCCTGCCCACCCGAGAGCGGTTCGACCGTCACCATACCACAGGGAAGTGAACCTGTCTGATTCGTACCCTTAGTGGTTTGACTACTCCCGGCTGCTGGGGGTTTGTTCAGTTACTCTGGTGTAATGACAACGAGTCAAATGGTCACTTTGGGCCGGTTCTAGAAGCACGTCGTACTCCGGGTAAAGCTTATATCATTTTCATTCCTGCTATGCCCAAACTAGAATGGCATACCAGAGCTGGACACCCTGCTCCAGTAGTGTCCTGATCTCAACAGACCAAATATTGAGACAAGATGATCTCGTTGTCTCATTATTTGGTCTGTTGTTCGATGTGCCCCAGGATTACGTTTGCAATCTATTTTACTCATAGATCTTGCCTCGAGAATTTCAAATCTCAACTTACGTGAGCTCCAAGGTCGTTCCTCGACGATGGGTCTTTAGCTGATGAGTTTGTAATGGTCTGGGACGTTTGAGGTTTGTGAGGTTTTCTACGGTTGACGTATCTGAAAAACTCTCCTGGGTTGCACTTACGAGCAACAGCTATAAGGCATTCCTTGCTTTGTTGTGCTCTCCCAATCAACCGGTTCAATTTCTACCGGACTCTGTATGACGGTCCTAGAAGCTCCAATACCCATGTCATAACACATCGGTTGCCGTTTCTGGTTAGTCTTTACTTGGAGTTAGTCCAGAGGGTGGGCTGCTTTTGTGGGTAAGTTTATTCAAAGCGGGCTAACCTTGACTCAAGATTGACGAATTCACGACCTACGCCGCTACCGGACAGCATTAGCTCCGAGATTGTCGATGGTATTGGCGGTCTGGCACCGCTTCGGAGCAAGCCTAGACTGAGTCGCTCGTGCCGCGCCCGAGGCAGTGGTAGAGCAGCCACGTTATGGCGCTAAGCCCTCTCGGCATGGGCCTTGGTCAACCAGCGGTAGCGGGGGCGACTCGGATGTGAACCACACCACTTAACAACCTGTACTGTTGCGGAACTCGAGGGAAATCAGCGGATGTGGTACTAATTTGTCGCAAGGGTCAACTCTGCCATGGGATGAGTTCGTGGGCACCTGCGTCGTGATACTCATATTGGTAAGTAGCAATTGTTCAACACTGGTGTAAATTGTGTGGGAAGCCAAATTACCTGTTTATTGTGCTTTGAATTTGACGAATCTCTATCATAACTGTGTTATTAATCCCAAATATATTATAACCATCGTCATGAATGTCATTCTGTCTTTACTCTCTCATTTATTCGCCTAACCTCTCCTTCACTATCACTTTCCCTATATCTTTTAATCCCATTCTTCTACGTATCATTGCAGGAGGATGTTCTATATCCCTACCATGCGTTCTTATCATAGTTGGATAAAGCACCTACCTATTTTGCAGTTACTGGTACCTAAATCTTCTTTTGTGGAGAATATCAGATCAAGGAAATTGTAGCCATTAGTATGTTCCTACCAGTTGTTCAAGGGAATTTTCGTTTACAAAATCGACCAGAGTGTTTCCATCAGCGCCGACCGTACGATTCTCTCTTACAAAGTTGCATTTGAAGCCTCCTGTAATCATGGATCCGCTGTGTGAAGAGCACGTTCAGGGAGTGGTAGGTGTCTATGGTCTGATGGGGTGGTCGGTAGAAGTATTTGTGCCATTTTGGGTGGTACCCATGTTTTTTACGACTATGATTTTGTGCTGGAAATCGAGGGTGCGGCGGGAGGATGATAGAAGGTTCCACACATAGATTACGAGGTCTCCTCTCTGTGTCGTGAAGTGGTCCTTTTTTTCTGGTAGTTCGATTTGCTTTCGAAATCGCTTCATTACATCTAGAACCAGGTTTCTGTGATATCTTATGTCAGGCATTTCTGTTTCAATTAGGCAGCGGAATTTGGGTGTTTGTTTACGATGGATCTAGCATTAGGTAGCAGCTTCCAAAGTCTATGTACGTTCTTTTCGGCTTAGGTTTCCTCGGGGTGGTAGTTGAGAACCTTATATCACCCTCCTCATTGTTCCTCCCGCTGTCCAAATCATTGTTATCATTACACCTGATTGAGTCAGAATTGATGTCCCCGCTGCTGACTGGGTCCGCGTCATCTGAGCTGCGGTTTGCGTCGTCTACAGTGATGTTTGCTCCGTAGGTGATGCTGCTTCTATCGTCCGAGCTGGTGTTCCGGTCAGCCTTCTTGTCGTCGATGGTGGAAAGAGGCGTCATTCGAGAGTTTTCCTCTTTGAATTGCAGGTGTTTGGGTTAGGTTTTTCTTACATTTTTTTAGTAAAGATATTATGGGAACATCACAGATCATTTATAACTAATTTGTAAAGGCTTTGTCGTGAAGAACTGTGACGGGTCATATAAACGAAAAAGTTGTGTGAAGACGATACTGAGGCGGTAGACGACAACCTTGTGCTGTAACCGAACGGTCGTATAGATTGACCCTAAGACATATTATTGTAAATTGAGTAACACCATATATATTAGAATACTCTTATCAGGAACACAACAACGACAATTCAGTCCAGGCGTTCGACATATTTGTGTTGTGATCAGAACTTATACCTTTCACAACTGAAATCTAGATTCGTGAACTTAAATAAATTACTTCGACACTCTGAGAAGGCTGTAGTTTTAGCAAAGGTCCGAAAGGAAATATGCAATGTATTGACACGTTGGTTCACTGAGTGAACCAGCTGGCGTTAACCGTTAGCAACGGCAAAACAATTTGTTAATAAAAGAATCTGAGTATAGGACTTCCATTATAGTGCATACGTCATGCAACTCCTGCTTGCCTACTTGCCATTCTACTTAGTCATTTATCACTGTGTGACAAATGGCTACACGCACCAGCCGTCAGCGAGTATGTGGCAGCTACCCATTAAGCCTATCCATTTATCACTGCGCAGCCAAAACCTCTCCATCTTGGCTCACTAGCCGTCAGTGGGTATGTTGCAGCTACCATTAAGCCTATCCATTTATCACTACGCAGCCAGAACATCTCCATCGTGGCTCACCAGCCGTCAGTGGGTATGTTTTCGACGGTAGCATTGAAGCCACGATAAGGGCTGCCCCCGGGGACGGTGGTGTAGTCGTAGTTGTAGTAGTCCAGGACGATGGTGTTATTCCCGCTGATGAACACGGTTCCAGGAGCAATCTCTTTAGCGCAGTACCTGAAGCACGAAACAAAATTTACTTCATCGCTGAAAGTTGAAGTGGAACACGAATATTTAGGTTTTATTTTCTTAGCAATATAAACTTACCAGTGTTATATATAACGACGGCAAATTGCGATGATAAATGATTTGTATTTCATCGTAGTGCAGATCAACGGAATCTTCAGATAATTTGTCGCTAAGCAGAGCTACTTAACTACTATCTAACAGTACTTAACTCTTTACAAGGTGCTTAAAACAATGTTATTTGAATCACGTAGGCAATTTTGCAATAATATCACTGCAGTCTACGCAACAATTGGTTACGCTGTGATCGATTGTTCCTGACCACATCAATAACCACACCTCTGGAAAAGGGAGGAGTAGCACATGAGCAAGGTTAGGGTAGGCGGGACGTAGAGTGTCAAGATTAGGTTCGTTGGGGGTTAATCTACAACGAATAAACAAACTGTGTTTCTGCTATTCATTTAACGTGATATGCATCATAATTACAGTATTTGGCTCGCATCAAAGCTGCTGAAAGAGTTCTACAAATGCCATTTTCATTAAATTTGATGTGCAGTGAAAATAGCCACCTAATTTTTCAGATAGAATTACCATCACAAACAAGAAGAGGGACAACGCAGATCCATAAAACTAAAGTTTAAATACAAGGTCGCACCAAGCAGTGTGTTGCTATGGCCCACAAGAATGTATCAGTATGACAAATTAGCTTTATGATATAGCATAACACGTCTATGGGGATTAAAGATGGGGAAATACTTGTTCTCCTCTCTTCTGAGAGACCACTCACGCTACTCCTGTGCCCATGGCCCCCTAAGCAAAATCCGCCCTTTATCTCGGTTCTACAGGACCACTCGCGGTACTGCCGTGTCCATGGCATCCTGTGCAACACCTACCCTCCAGCTCCATTATATGGGACCTCTCACGTTACTCCTGTGCCCAGAACACCCTGCGCACAGCCGCCCTCCTGCTATGTCATATGGGACCACTCACGCTCCTCCTGTGCCCAGAACACCCTGCATAACACCCGCCCTCCAGCTATGTCATATGGGACAACTCACGCTCCTCCTGTGCCCAGAACAACACACGCCCTCCAGCTCTATCCTAAAGGACCACTCACGTTCCTCCTGTGCCCAGAAAACCCTGCACAACACACGCCCTCCAGCTCTGTTTTATGGGATCACTCACGCTCCTCCTATGCCCAGAACACCTTGCGCACAGACGTCCAGCTCTGTTCTAGAGGACCACTCATGGTACTCCTGTGCATAGTCTACCCTGCACAAAACACGCCCTCTACCTCTGTTCTAAGGGACCACTCACGCTCCTCCTGTGCCCAGAACACCTTGCTCACAGACGTCCAGCTCTGTTCTAGAGGACCACTCACGGTACTCCTGTGCATAGTCCACCCTGCACAAAACACACTCTCCACCTCTGTTCTAAGGGACCACTTACGCTCCTCCTGTGCCCAGAACACCTTGCTCACAGACGTTCAGCTCTGTTCTAAAGGACCACTCACGGTACTCCTGTGCATAGTCCACCCTGCACAACACATGCCCTCCAGCTCGGTTCCAAGGGACCACTCACGGTACTCCGGTGCCCAGGGTGTCGTAAGTCCGAATAATCAGAGCGTCAACGGCGCAAGTGCCGTCCGTGTACCGGCGGTACACCTCAAAGTCGTTGAAAGTGAGCTTCACTTTCGAGCAGTCAGGAGCTACCAGCACCTTTACAAACTTCGTTCCTAAGTTGAGAGAGCAACGCATGTTTTGTCACTGACGACTCCAATCATTTGATTGTACACATAAGTGCAAGCAACTTCACTCTGTTGCAGTCAGAAACTACCAAGCCCTTGAAAACTTGATTTCGAAATAAAATAGCAACGAGAGCGCCTATCATCGAATGACTGGGTGAAGAGGCTCCTACAAGCCGAAACTGGAAATGCATCAGAGTTCCGAAACACTAGAGCAGGACCTGGTCGGCACGAATACAAGTGCACCCGGTAATGTATTGGCAAGCCAATCAATGGTATAAGAGGACGGGGCAATAAAAGTAAACCGGATTTTAGCTGCACTGATGAGGTTCTCATGAACGATGTACAACGATTGCTCAGCGGGCGGTATTCAACGCATGACTTTTTCCTTCAAAGACTAACACTTTACGTACTAGGAACTGGGTGATAGATGCTACATGAGGTAAAAATTTTAGGACAAGCGATTTCTATTATGATAAAGGTGAGGGCAAGGGCCGTATTCCTAACTCTTTCCTTCTGTTTTATCATCTTAGCCGCCCTTGGCAGCAACGAGATAAAATAACAAAATATGTCTAGTATTTTCCAGATGAATGAATTCAATAGCATATAATCGCAAGTCACCATCAGATGGCATTACAAAAGGAAACTATTACTTCGTGAGAAATTTGGGTCTATGCAACTGTCTTTCGTTGACTCTACGGTCTTGTTAGCGTTTGGTGAGACACAAGTTGTATTGATTGAAAAATTGTTCGGTACATTTGGTGTTTCGCACTTCGGCAAGTAACGGGTGCCTGTTAGTCATTGTTACCGTTATGTAAAAACGATCATCCATAACATGTCACTCTGTTATTCCTTGTTACCGTTATGTAAAAACGATCATCCATAACATGTCACTCTGTTATTCCTTGTTACCGTTATGTAAAATCGATCATCCATAACATATCACTCTGTCATTCCTTGTTACCGTTATGTGAGAACGATCATCCATTATAATTCACTCTGTCATTCCTTGTAACCGTTATGTAAAAACGATCATCCATAATATGTCACTCTGTTATTCTTTGTTACCGTTATGTGAAAACGATCATCCATAATATGTCACTCTGTTATTCCTTGTTACCGTTACGTGAAAACGATCATCCATAATATGTCACTCTGTTAATCTTTGTTACCGTTATGTGAAAACGATCATCCATAATATGTCACTCTGTTATTCTTTGTTACCGTTATGTGAAAACGATCATCCATAATATGTCACTCTGTTATTCTTTGTTACCGTTATGTGAAAACGATCATCCATTATATGTCACTCTGTTATTCCTTGTTACCGTTATGTAAAAATGATCATCCATAACATGTCACTCTGTTATTCGTTGTTAACGTTATGTGAAAACGATCATCCATAACATGTCACTCTGTTAGTCATTGTTACCGTTATGTGAAAACGATCATCCATAATATGTCACTCTGTTATTCCTTGTTACCGTTATGTGAGAACGATCATCCATAACATGTCACTCGGTTATTCCTTGTTACCGTTATGTGAAAACGATCATCCATAATATGTCACTCTGTTAATCTTTGTTACCGTTATGTAAAAACGATCATCCATAATATGTCACTCTGTTGTTCCTTGTTACCGTTGTGTAAAAACGATAATCCATAATATAACACTCTGTTGTTCCTTGTTACCGTTGTGTAAAAACGATCATCCATCAGATGTCACTCTGTTATTCCTTGTTACCGTTGCGTAAATACGATCATCCATAATATGTCACTCTGTTATTCCTTGTCACCGTTATGTAAAAACGATCATCCATTATATTTCACTCTGTTATTCCTTGTTCCCGTTATGTATAAACGATCATCCATAATATGTCACTCTGCTATTCCTTGTTAACGTTATGTGAAAACGATCATCCATAATATGTCACTCTGTTATTCTTCGTTACCGTTATGTGAAAACGATCATCCATAATATGTCACTCTGTTATTCGTTGTTACCGTTATGTGAAAGCGATCTCCCTTAATATGTCACTGTGTTATTCCTTGATACCGTTATGTGAGAACGATCATCCTTAATATTTTACTCTGTTATTCCTTGTTAACGTTATGTGAAAACGATCATCCATAATATGGCACTCTGTTATTCGTTGTTACCGTTATGTGAAAGCGATCATCCTTAATATGTCACTCTGTTATTCCTTGATACCGTTATGTGAAAACGATCATCCATAATATGTCACTCTGTTGATCTTTGTGACCGTTATGTGAAAACGATCATCCATAATATGTCACTCTGTTATTCTTTGTTACCGTTATGTGAAAACGATCATCCATAATATGTCACTCTGTTATTTTTTGTTACCGTTATGTAAAAACGATCATTCTTAATATGTCACTCTGTTGTTCCTTGTTACCGTTGTGTAAAAACGATCATCCATCATATGTCACTCTGTTATTCCTTGTTACCGTTGCGTAAACACGATCATCCATAATATGTCACTCTGTTATTCCTTGTTACCGTTATGTAAAAACGATCATCCATTATATGTCACTCTGTTATTCCTTGTTCCCGTTATGTATAAACGATCATCCATAATATGTCACTCTGCTATTCCTTGTTAACGTTATGTGAAAACGATCATCCATAATATGTCACTCTGTTATTCTTCGTTACCGTTATGTGAAAACAATCATCCATAATATGTCACTCTGTTATTCCTTGTTAACGTTATGTGAAAACGATCATCCTTAATATGTCACTCTGTTATTCCTTGTTAACGTTATGTGAAAACGATCATCCATAATATGGCACTCTGTTATTCGTTGTTACCGTTTTGTGAAAGCGATCATCCTTAATATGTCACTGTGTTATTCCTTGATACCGTTATGTGAAAGCGTTCATCCTTAATATGTCACTGTGTTATTCCTTGATACCGTTATGTGAGAACGATCATCCTTAATATGTCACTGTTTTATTCCTTGATACCGTTATGGGAAAACGATCATCCTTAATATGTCACTGTGTTATTCCTTGATACCGTTATGGGAAAACGATCATCCTTAATATGTCAATAGAAAACACCGTATGGCCGATACGGACACAGTTTTTCACTCTGGAGTACGTACATAAATGGAAATCAATTACGACAAACCAGCAGTCGCCTCTGTGACGCAAGAGCTCCTAGTGTTCAAAGGAAAACGGTACAGTTGTTCATGGTACATACAACTTGTTTAAGCATGCTGGCTCAATACGGTATTGCTAATCTTAAAACTGAAGAGGAATATGCTTAAATTTACTACTGCGGGTTTATGACCGTGTTCAATATAACGTGACGGACAAATTAAAACCTCAAGTTTAGTATACGGAGTTTGCCGCCGTGGCCGAGAGTTTAGCGTATCCGACTGCAGTGCCAGCCTCTGGTGCTGCCTGTCGCGAGTTCGAGCCTCGGCATGGAGACGGCGGTCTTTTGGCGGGAAGATTGGCTGCCTTCCCCTCTGTGTCAGCCTAACTAAGCCACCCTTCTAATTTGGGGGAGAGGCTGTATGTCCATCCAAACATACATACATTACTTTTGAAATGATGAACAAAATTATACTATCCACATGATCCGAAACACTTACTCTGCCATTCAAATATGTGTTTAAGCATAAATAGCCCAAAATTTCAGTGACCAAGCAAATAAATCTACTATTTAGAACACTGTTGACTCTTAATTACTGCTTTTAAGTCAACCATAAACAAAGTTATTCTCAAAATCCGAAGCCAGATAACTTAAGTGATGTTCTCCCTTGCGGCAAGACCCGGTAGGGGTTCACGAATGGCGCGTGTGGCAGAAATACACTCACGGGCTTGAATAGGAGTAGGGTACCCGGGCGTGGATACCGTTCCTGGTGTAGTGATGGTTTCGCGGTAGGGAGTCTTCAATTTTATGAGAGCATCTGCAAATTAAAGTAGAGTAAATCCTTTATTATACTTTGAGCCGGAGTTCGAGGGAGAGGAGGAATCCCAGGACACAGTTGAGAAGTCGAAACACGCGTTCAAAATCCGCATTGTGATTTCGATTCCCACTGATTGCATAATACCTAATGGCAAGATGTATAATAAATACGATTTGTTCGCGGATTGTTGGCAAATGTTTTCATACATAGATAACATTCGAATAGAACGTGTCATCTTTCAATGTGTGACACGCCTAATGCAGGAGTTTTTCAGGTTGTTTTCAATGACTGTAATATAAATGGAAGTTTTACCGACTTGCTATAGATGTTAGCATAAATAAAGAGTTGGTCGGAAATTAATTGATGATGTTAGCAACTGTTACTCTGCTGACTTGAGTCCTCTTAATTCATGCCCCGAAGAAGGACACAAATTAGCGTTGCTGGATTACTCATGTATGTATTGCATTTCCGTGTAATTTTCTTTAATTTGACGATGTTCAAGAAGCCCTCTATGATCATCTGTCAATACACTACGGCCATTTCAATCCTTTAATAGAGGGGAGCATGAAAGGGCAATGACAGGGCTGCCCTTGCACTTATCAACACACGTTCGCATTTGTACACGTGAT
>SDVV010020471.1:0-13316 GCA_016164225.1 Gammarus roeselii | reverse complement strand
GAGCAGATAAACTATGAAAAAGGTGAGCAATGATGGCTCATGATGATTGACGAGCAGATAAACTATGAAGAAGGTGTACAATGATGGCTCGTGAGGATTGACGAGCAGATAAACTATGAAGAAGGTGTACAATGATGGCTCATGATGATTGACGAGCAGATAAACTATGAAGAAGGTGTACAATGATGGCTCATGACGATTGACGAGCAGATGAACTATGAAGAAGGTGTACAATGATGGTCGACACAGTGCTTGTCAATAACGAAAAGCACCATTACAGCACAAGACGTTGTTGAAAAGTCGATAAAAATATTCATACACATACACTCAATGTATGTTACGAACAAGGATGGGAGGAGGAGAGGGAGGAAGAATACATGTCTATACTGGGGAATAGAGTATAAAAAATGAATAGTTTAAAACTAACGGATTCATATATATATATTTATTTTTCATGGTAGGAAGACCATGAATAATATTGGTCTCCTTTCCATTACTGATATTACTATACCAGTATTACCATTGGGTAATATACTATACCAGTTTTACTATTGGGTTTACAACAGAATATTAGATTTCATTGTCATATACCAATATCTTTTCTCGTCATACTTTCATTGATGTTTTAAAATATCTTGAATAATATTTCGGTACATATACCACCAAACCTGGCACCCCCTTTTAGTGACCAACACACCTGACACCCTTTCAAAGTAACCACCGAAGCAAGCGCTCTTCTATATTCGCAGTGACACCTACCGCCCCCCTATAGTCATCATTAATACACCGGGCGTCCTTTAGTCATCGCAACACCTGGCGCCCCTTAAAGTCACCGTCAAACATGACGCCCCTTATAGTCACCGCCTCACCTGGTGCCCCTTAAAGTCACCGACATACCTGTCGCCTCCTTTTTGTCTTCGCCACGCCTGTCTCCCCTCAACCTCCAGTCACCGCCACACTTGACGCCTCCTTATAGTCAGCACCACACCTGGCGCCTCCTCCTAGCCAGAGCCACACTTGACGCCTCCTTCTAGTTATCGCCACACCAGGCGCCTCCTTCTAGTCCCCGCCACACCTAGCGCCTCCTAGTCACCTCATAGTCACCGTCACACCTGGCGCCTCCTGCTTGTCCCCGTCACACCTAGCGCGTAGCCACCGCTACACATGGGCCTCCTTTTAGTCACTGTCACACCTGGCGCCTCGTAGTCACCATCACGCCTAGCGCATATTAGTCCCCGCCACACCTGGCGCCTCCTTCCACCCACCGTCTCACTTGGCGCTTCGTTGTTACCGCCCCAATTGGCGTCTCTTTCTAGTCACCGCCACAGCTGGTGCCTCCTAGTCCCAGCAACACTTGGCGCTTCCTTCTAGTCACCGCCACATCTGACACCTCCTAGTGACAGCCATATTTGGCCCCTCCTTCTAGTCATCGCCACACTTTGCGCAGCATAGTCACTGCCACGCGTGGCACCTCATCATAGTCATCGCCATACCGGGCACTCCCTTGTCAGCGCCACACGTTGCGCCTTCTAACCACCACTACACATGGTCACCACTACGCCTTGCGTCTTCTTCTAGACACCGCAACACCTGGCGCCTCGATTCTAGTCACCGTCACACCAGGTGCCTGCATCTAGTCACCGTCACACCAGGTGCCTCCATCTAGTCACCGTCACACCAGGTGCCTCCATCTAGTTACCGTCACACCAGGCACCTCCTTCCAGTCACCGCCATACCTGGCGCCTTCTTCTAGCCACCGCCACACATGGTGCCTCCTTCCAGTCACCGTCATACCTGGCGCCTGCTTCCAGTCACCGTCATACCTGGCGCCTCCTTCCAGTCACCGGCATACCTGGCGCCTTCTTCTAACCACCGCCCCTCATGGTGCCTCCTTCCAGTCACCGTCATACCTGGTGCCTCCTCCTAGCCACCGCCACACCTGGCGCCTCCTTCCAGTCACCGGCACACCTGGCGCCTTCTTCTAGCCACCGCCACACATGGTGCCTCCTTCCAGTCACCGTCATACCTGGCGCCTCCTTCTAGCCACCGCCACACATGGTGCCTCCTTCCAGTTACCGTCCTACCCGGCTCCTCCAAGCCACCGCCACACCTGGCGCCTGCTTCCAGTCACCGCCACACCGGGCGCCTCCTTCCAGTCACCGCCATACCTGGCGCCTCCTTCCAGTCAACGGCATACCTGACGCCTTCTTCTAGCCACCGCCACACATGGTGCCCCCTTCCAGTCTCCGCGCTATTTCAAGAGTGATCATCCCAAGTATTTTATTTCTCGTTCCTAGCACTAATTGTTTCTGCATAGCGAAGTGACCTTAAATTGCATCTTGCACCGTATAGAAGCAAGTAATATGAGCACGGAAGCATCGCAAAGAGCTAACTAATATGAATACGAGGGCTTTATGATGGCATAAACTGTCATGTTCATATGCAGCCAGGGAATGAAGAGCAATGAAGTAATATTTACTCGGATTCGACCTAACCGTACAGCTTAGCATAGCAAACACGGAGGTATTCGTGGGAAACAATTATTGTTGGCGGGAACAAGAAATTAAGTGTCCAGAATTTAAAAGCCGTAAAAAAATAGGAAATAGCATGTAAGTGGACTTGGATACCGATTGGCGAGTCGACGGAGAAATTCCGTTCTAGATAACGTGTTCAAGTCAAGTTGTGACGGGGCAAGTCCAGTATAGCGTGTTCAAGTTCAGTAATAGCGTGTTCAAGTTCAGTTGTAGCGCTTAAGTTAAGTGGTTATGTGTTCAGGTCCAGTTCTACCGTGTTCAAGACCAGTTGTAACTTGTTCAAGACCAGTTGTAACTTGTTCAAGACCAGTTGTAACGTGTTCAAGACCGTAACGTATTCAAATCCAGTTGTAGCATGTTCAAATCCAGTTGTAACGTGTTCATTTCCAATTGTGACATGATCATGTCCAATTGTAACCGGTCCAAGTACAGTTGCAACGTGTTCAAGCCACTTTTGACATGTTCAAGTTCAGTAACAAGATGTTCAAGTTTAGTTACACGTTCACGTTCATTTATAAAATGTTCACGTTCACTTACAACGTGTTCACGTTCACTTACAACGTGTTCACGTTCAGTTATAACGTGTTCACGTTCAGTTATAACGTGTTCACGTTCAGTTATAACGTGTTCACGTTCAGTTATAACGTGTTCACGTTCAGTTATAACGTGTTCGCGTTCAGTTATAACGTGTTCACGTTCAGTTATAACGTGTTCACGTTCAGGTATAACGTGTTCACGTTCAGTTATAACGTGTTCACGTTTATTTATAACGTGTTCACGTTCAGGTATAACGTGTTCACGTTCAGTTATAACGTGTTCACGTTCAGTTATAACGTGTTCACGTTCAGGTATAACGTGTTCACGTTCAGTTATAACGTGTTCACGTTCAGGTATAACGTGTTCACGTTCAGGTATAACGTGTTCACGTTCAGTTATAACGTGATAAATTTCAATAATAATGTGCTCAGGTCCGGTAGGAAGGATTTAGGGTTTTTCATGTTCAAATAAAATTACTATTTAAAAAAAAACAAAAATATGACAGTACACAGTTAATATGTACCAAGTTCTCGTCAGCGCGATCTGTTCTGAAGACAACACTTGCCGCTTAAATCTAGTTAATATTAACTTGTCGATAATGGTAGCAAAACAATTTAAATTTACATTTAACCAATCAACGGATCTTAATGGAGGACTACTCTCAATGTTCAAGATGTCTACATTAAAACAAACGTTATATCCAACTAGTGTTTCCAGATAAGTAGTGGAAATATGTGAAATAAGTCTGATCAAATGATAGTCAACTAACCACGGGATTGTTTATAGTTCACCAATTGGATATTTATTTGGCGCGCGAAATCACAAATATTAAAGTTAACTACACAGTAATCATGACAGGTTACACATGCGCAGAATAAAAACTTTTAAAAGAGCTGTTTGAATGAGATGATTAATTCATACACGTACGAAATAACATGAAATGAGAGTATGTGAAATTTCCAGCAAAATATAATTGAAAAGGAAATCATATTGATGAAATACAATTAGCTGACATGGTAGTTCGCATAGAGGAAGTAAATTACATATCAAAAACTTCGGGGATAATTTCATATTAGTCTCAAAAGTAGCAATACCGCTACAGATTCCATCAACTGTGGCAATCGAACCCCAAGTTTTAGCAGCTCCGTGTTTAATAAAATAGTTGGGCTTGTATTGACGAGACACGGTAAATTTTAAAGTCCTTATGCTACGAAAATTATACACAGGGTAATTTCTTACGAAACAATCGTTATTCGTGTAAGTTAAATGATATAAAGCTTTGTAAAGAAACACTGCAGTGGCAAAATTAATGATGAGACAGAGTAGGAAAATGTTCCATTAACAAAAGAGAGGCAAAGTATGGTCACGTCATCTTCTAATAAGACGCCTATGACTATGAACGATATGCCTTAGGTTTGTTTTTTAGGTAGAAGCATACATGTTGATAGTAAGGGATGCCTAAGGCTGTAGTACAAATAATTATTTGCATAGATTGTTAGATAATTGTGAATTTTGTTGAGGCTACCACACAAATTGGATAATTTCCAGGCAACAAATGACACCTTATCTTTAAAGCCAAGTCTCTGGTCTACATCAGAGCGAGAAACTTTGTTTTTGGTAGGTTTACAATTGTTTGAGACTTCATTTCAATTCGACCAGTGTGTCAGGAATGGGTTCTTCCTCTTGGAAAATATCATAACCTGCGTCTTGTAGATATTTAGCGTCAACTTAGTAGGTGTGAACCACTTAGACATGTTGATGAACTGTAGATATTTAGCGTCAACTTAGTAGGTGTGAACCACTTAGACATGTGGATGAACTGTAGATATTTAGCGTCAACTTAGTAGATGTGAACCACTTAGACATGTGGATGAACTGTAGATATTTAGCGTCAACTTAGTAGGTGTGAACCACTTAGACATGTGGATGAACTGTAGATATTTAGCGTCAGCTTAGTAGGTGGGAACCACTTAGACATGTTGATGAACTGATAACGCACATTATTAACAATATCATTATAATTTTTCCGGTCGGAAATAATGTGGTATCACTTTCAGAAAGGCTAAACGCAATCCTGCCACAAGTATTAGCTATGTCAATGATGTAGCTAAGGAAGAGCAAAGGTTCAAGGATTGACCCTTGAGGTGCTCCTATGCCAAGCGTTTTGTCAGGTGATGCTTGTTTATTCAAACTCACTAGGTTTTTCGATCAAGAAGGTAAATATTCATCCAACTGTCATCAATGAAATTAAATCCATGACGCTGTAATATCGATCCCAATTTTTTTGGTTAGCATACGCGATGGCTTTACTCAGGTCCATAGAAATTGCAACAGTCACTTTTCCCAGATTCAAACCCACCAATAACAACGCTATTGAATACCTGCAAGCAATATTGATTCTGGCTGAGTAGGTTGTTGGAATCAAAGTGAGTATTGAATAAAACCATTTCAAAACTCTACTTATGACGAGCAGGGCGGCTATTGAGCCATATGTTTTGATCAGTTTACATTTACTTATAATTGGACAAATTTTAGCAATTTTGAGTGCATGGGAAAAATTCTCTTCTGAAGTGAGTTACAATGTTTCCAAAGATTACTTTAATTACATTGGTTGGGATGCTAATCCTAGTCTGTTCTGCCACTATTTTGTAAACCATTTATAATTGTGTTTATTCAGTTCTGCTCCACAGGGTTACCTATTGGCTGTTCGTGGGTTGCTTTTTCTAAATCATGTTCAGAATGGATGTTGTTGATAATAATAAACTCACCTGAGGTTGCTGGCATACTGTTGAAATATTATTGAAAGCAATTGAAATAGTTTGTGAATCAGAGATGACCTCAAAATCAATGATAATAGAATCCGAATCGCACTTTTTTTTAGATGATTAGTATTGATTTTCCTAATCTTTCTTATTTTTTCGAGAGGTCTCAATCATATTTAGAATATGATTTTCAGGTACAATAAAAGTCAGTTTAGAGAACTCTATTTTATAACGATAACGTTTATGTTAATCTCTGAGGGGTTACTTCTGGAATCGACGGTACAGTCAGTATTCGTTTCATACGACAAGTAAGCCCGGTGTCCTCCACATATACTTAGCTTGTTAGTGACAAAGCCCTCATGTTGTCAATGAGGAGAACGCCTCGAATGACTCAATTAGAACACAATGGAACTGTTTAAAGGCACCATGTAAGGTCACTGTGGATTCCATTTCATTAAAGTCGTAAATTTCAAGCGCCTCCAAGAGAGGTAATCACAAGCCGGTTACGGTAGTCGTGAGTTGTAATGGTCGAAACGATCACAGCGGCACGAGTTCCACAATTAAAACCGCTGCTTAAGAGGTTATCCATTAGAGTTGCAGCTGATCGCGGGGGAAATGATTGCAGTTGGAAGAAACTGATTTCGATCTATGATATTGAAGCTGATTTACGTTGAAATCACCCATGATATACACTTTATTATTAGCCGCATCAATGCACTCAAATTATCACTTTGCTCTAGAGGAACAATTTCCACTGATACTTCGAGAGCACTTCGGTAAACCATTCTCATTGTTTTAACCTCGTTATCACAATAAAGCTCAACAAAAATAGTCTCAACTCCTGGCCTGATGAGAGTTCAGGCTTAGGGACAACAGTCAGCCTGCTATTCATCATAAACAAACACCCCCTCTACCACTTATGTTATTGTTTTTAATTAGATTGTAACCTGATAAATTATGTTAGTCCTGTAAATTCGTTTGTCAAGTTGGTTCCGCTGAGTCCGAGCACAGTAGGTGCAAAATAATGTTATATTGAAATGGAGGCTGAGAAAGTGCTATTTGAATTCTGCTACCTTTAATGCCATGCAGAAAAAAATGGTTTCGAAATGAAATCGAAAAGCGTAGAAGTTCATCTCCAGAAACTGGTCCACACTCCGGGATGCTCAGTCTTATTTGTGAACCTGGATTTACTCCATGGAGAACATTCAAGTTATTTTCAAAATGGTGCACATCACAATCCTAGAAGTCAGGCGCTCAAGTTCAGTTGCTTCATTATTTCGTTCAAGATAAACGAGCGTACCAGGGGCTGAGTAGCGAGGTTGAAAGCCAATAACCGAACAGAGACGTGCGTTGCAACCGCGGCCGCTGATATACTCGGAAGCCCGTTCACGAACCAAGAGCTAACAAACTGGTTAGAGAAGAGGAATACAGGTAGCGAATTGATTTCGCGTGACAACGTGAATGGATACAAGTAGGGGTGAAGTGTCGTTAGTCTACCTTGCATGATGGAGCGACACTTCAACCTTTATCTGGCCTGACCACTAAGTGCTTGGAACAGCTCACATTCCTCTACCAGAGCTGCAAGTCGTTGTACCACCGGAGTCGCTATAAGAGAGATTCAAAACTGTTCTTCGTTAAAGAACAACGTGGTTTTAGCAACGTTTGAATTTGTAGTTTTTTGTTACATCAGAGCGAGGTTGCCTCAAAAGGGTTAACCACGAAATGGAAAAGTGTAAGACTCTGAGGACGCACATGAACAACATGAAAAAAAAGCAGAGGAGGTAAGTCGTATAAATTAATGTTGGTTGAAAGAAGCAGTGCAAAGACCAAACAAAACTCGAGCGCGGCCTTTCCCAGTAGTGCTCGAGGAAGCGTAAAATCATTGAATTATCAATTAAACTGGACTAGCGTATGCTGCAGAGAGTTTGGGTCACAATGCACTGAAAGGGTATTCAAATCAGGGTGGGCACTCCCACTTACAGCCCCCCTCCCCTTCAAAAATGAAAACTAATAAAACCTAGTTTAAAAAATTAAAACCCACTTAAAAACACTTAATAAATCCAACATCAAGTCAAACTGAATAAGTATTATATTAATTTGTAAACAATTCACAAACAGATAGGAAAGTATATGAAACAAGGAGAAAAAAAGAACATATCAAGTTTGTAAATTATTTTAGTATTATTAATAAATATATTTGCATTAGGATACAGTTTATACCAAGTACGCAACACCTAGTAGGCTAGTATAGGAAATTAGGAATCTGTAATTATTATTATTTGATATTGAAGAACCAAGAAATTGAAGACCCATTCCGGCCCTCCCCAAGGCAATCTAACAGAAAATATTAACTTGGAAGAAAGCTGACAGACTACCGCCATTGTCTTCCATCTCCCTTATTTTTTATCAACTTTATTAACAATTTTACACAATAAAGGTGGCCATAAAAAAAAATAACATAAATCGATACTGATGTTTAAACTGAAGATACACTTTGTACCTATTTAATACAGACGTCAAAGCACAGACTCTGAGCCTAATGACGATAGGAGAAAATTTAAATTGTACGAGACTAAGAGTACACCTACACATATTCCAAGACTTTAGACGTTAATAACTTGGGTATGGTTTACAGGTATATAATATGTATGCCTATACCTATAGACTCTATTAGCTTAGAACTAACTTCAACTAAGTACTAACCGATCTAATATAATGCGAAATCGAAACAAAATAGAAATAATGCGAAGGAAGCTTCATAACTTCAGAGTATGATATTGGCAGTTCATTAGTCATATATTTCTCATCAAATTAAGGAAACAATCATAATTACTATTTAGCTGTAAAAGTCTGAGCTTTTCACAATTTAATTCAATTTTTCCCAATGAAACCTAATGCAACCCAATTAAGCCCAAAAAATAACATTTTGCCCCCCAAAAAATGTTTTTTTAAGGGGGTTTCTCGCCCTGATCCAAATGCTGTTTTCTGACCACTACTGCATAAACGTCAGCAATAAAAGGCCACTATGGGCATCGTGAGGTGTCCGGTGTCAATAGTGATGATAATAATAATGATGATAATAATTTACCCGCTAATCCTATAATTGTTGACGTCAGGCGTTTGGTCAAGCTGGAACTTCATTTTGAGTAATTGTACCTCGATTAATTGTACGTCTTCGGAATGTGCGACAGACGAGGGGGGTAACTGCTCCCAGTTTCATTTCAACCATCTAAACTATAACCTATGCCCTATCAAGAAGTTGAAGGTTCGTTCGCCGAAATTCATCCGAAAGTTTGACGATGATACCACAGACATATACCTAAGGCCGCATCCGGGGGGTGGCTGGCTGGAGGCAAGCCGTTCCTCATGCTACGCCCAAGCACTCACAAACGCACCAAATCTGAGCCCTTCAGCGCAGAAGGGTCCGTCGAGAAGCCAGTTCACATACTCAGAGGGACAAGTGAGCTCAGATATCTGTGTCCGCAGAAGGGCCCAACAGCTTTCACTCTCATACGCTCTAACTTTCAACTTCATCTCACTCGGGGCCAACACAACCTCGCACATTCAGCGATAACTATAGGGTTTGGAGAGGCGAGAGATTCTCTACCCTCCCCTCGCTCGTCGTTCAGTCTTTGAGGGAGTTTACAAATGATGGGATTTCTATCCCCCTCGCTCCATTTCTATCAGCTATCTTCTAAAATACGCAAGGGTTAACGGTAGCCCAATTCTAAATCAAACTTAAACATGAATATTAAATTAACTTTTATCGCAGTGTTTTCCATTTTTTTTTCGATTTCGTGAAAAATATTTGTTTAGATGTTAGCAATAAAAATATGAAGGTCAAAGTAAAGTCCAACTGGGAAAATTAGCGTTCGCTTTGCTGTTATGATTTAAGATTTACGAATATCATTATGCAAATGTACAACAGCAAAACAAAATTATTTCATGAAAAGTCTACAATGGAAGAAACGGAACGCACTCGTGAAATTCAACTGAATATGAAATTCTGTTTGGTATGGTTTCTTAATGGAGTCAATAAAATTATTCGAACTTGTTAAATACAGCGAAAATGTGTAGGAGATATTTTTAAATTTTAAATTGAAATCGGATTTTCTTCCGCTGCTGAACTCAAGTAGCGGAAAAATTATTTAAAGTTAGTCTATGTTTAACAATAAAGCCAACATGTTTGTTTCAAGATGTAATGCAACGATACATGGATTTATTTTACTTCACATTCGTGTACAGTTCCTAAATAAATGAAGCGAATGATTTGCCAAGTTTAGATGCGAGCAAGTAATAACAATTTACAAAATTGGGGTAATCTCAATTTGTTTACAAATTTTCTTTTACAACTGTAACCTGAACCTAACTAGATACATAATGAACACATAACAACCATGATACCGCCACATGACCACATAACACTCATGATACCGCTACATGAACACATAACCAGGATACCGTCACATGAACACATAACACTCATGATACCGCTACACGAACACATAACAACCATGATACCACCACATGAACACAACACCCAGGATACCGCTACATAAACACATAACACCCATGATACCGCCACATGAACACATAACACCCATGATACCGCTACATGAACACATAACACCCATGATACCGCCACATGAACACATAACACCCATGATACCGCCACATGAACACATAACACTCATGATACCGCCACATGAACATATAACACCCATGATACCGCTACATGAACACATAACACCCATGATACCGCCACATGAACACATAATACTCATGATACCGCCACATGAACAAATAACACCCATGATACCGCCACATGAACCCATAACACTCATGATACCGCCACATGAACATATAACACCCATGATACCGCTACATGAACACATAACATCCCGTCATATAAGCACATCACACCCATGATGATGCCACTTATATTCAACTTCCATGATGCTGTCACATGAAGAAATAACACCCATGATACTGCCACATATGCATATTAGACCAGCAATGATGCCACATGAACACATAACTCCCATGTTGCTGCCACATGAACACATTACATCCATGAAGCAGTCACATAAGCACGTTCCTCCCATGTTGCTGCCGCATGCATTGCGTCCATGACACCGTCACATCAGTACATTATTCGCATAATGCTGCCACATGAGCACGTAACACCTGTGATGCCGACACACAAGCACATAAAATTCATGATGCCGCCACATATGCACACTGCAACCATGAAGTTGTCCCATAAAAAACAGAAGTCGCGTATTGAGGGGCCTTCCGTTTCTTCTAATATTCCGAGTCCCTTCCGAGGCTATGGAGTACATAGTTAATGGATGCCTGTACGTTGTAGTGGCCCCTTGGCGATCATAGGGGAGGTAGGGTTGAGATGGACTTTTGTGCATGGGTGCACTATGCGGATAGCCGTAGAAAGAGGGCCGAAAAAGAGGGATGGATGTATGATCAAATAAAGAAACACCAGCAAAAGCAACTTCGTTGAAGGTTAATATCGAACAGAGAAAGACACTCTGTCTTTCACTAACAAATTTACCTTGAAGTAGACCATTGTCACGGAGTTTATCTCATGCCCGTAACAGCTAAAGGAATTTAGCAAACGGAATTTTAGCAAATTCAAATGTTTTGCAGAAAATGGCAGCATAATAATTCTGATAATTTAGAATCTTGCGGGAAATTGAAATGACAACGTAAAGCTGAATTATTCGTTTCCACAGTAAACTAGAACTTTGATGGGAATAATCCAGTCAGCAGCTTGCGTAGAAACGTAAATGCCGCAGTAATCTATCGATTAAGATAAATAGTTCCCTTTAAAATTTTGTTTATTTACTCCTTTCAATATTAGTCTGTTTTGTTACTCCGTTCAATATAAGTCAGTTTTGTTTTTCCGTTTAAGACTCGTCGTGAACGAATTTAAGATCGACAAAAGAGCTTGATCGACTTGCATCGCGGATACATTTCCAGTCGATTGATAAAAGTGTATAATTGTAGAGCAGCCACGCTGAGACTCATGTGCCGTAATGAACTCAGCCAAGTTGACTCAACAAATGTAAGCGATTTACCACACATGAACTTTCATATCGCTACTGTACCCACAGATCCGGTGGGAGGCAAAACCGCTGCTCTTGGTGCGTTCTACATGCACCATCTGTACAGGGGGTGGCAGCCTCTATACCCGCACGGGTAGCTGGTGACGTTCTCGCATGTAAATTTTTGTTGTATCTAGACTACAAAGCAATTCTTTTATCCTAGCAGCAGCTATTTCTGGCTATCTCGAGTGCAAATATGTATGTCTCGTAAAAATTGTTAATTGGGACATTGTGCGCTAACTATCCCGGCAAGGTTGGCCTTGATTGTTGAATGTCTGGGACGACTATGTTATCCCTAAAGGAGCATAACTGTAGCTATGCAACCCTATATTTCAACCGTTCATCTTATGCCTGTACAGCGCGACAACGGCAAAATATATTTATCGTCATAACACAAATTACAGCACTGAATAAATTCCAAAAAAGTATTTATTCACCAAGTCTTTTAGACATCAAATGATTTAAAAATCATCATAATCGACAGCAAAGAGACCGTAATACTATCTCGATCTTCCTTAATACTGTCTATATTGACAACAAACAAACCCGATAAATATTACAGTCTAATGTAGTTTCTTACAGCCCAACTGAGGTACAGTCCCAAAACTATCCCAAGACATCACCGAAACCATTTTCTAGTGTCCAATGTTACAGTCTAAAATGTAAAACTGGCAGCGGCCTCCTTTCACCAAGAACACTGGCCATTTCTCGACTTGTCCCATCAGCCACGTTTCCGTTCTTCCCACCCATCCCTCCTTATCACCCACCCAACCCCCTTTTCCCCATGGGAACAGCCCCCTCCACCGCACCTTTTCTTCGCAGAACAGCAAAAAACATTCAGTTTTTTCTAGACATTGGCTAACAACTTTCGAGATTGAATCCGCGCACTTCTCGAGCTTTTATTTAATGGAAGCAATAGCTCTAATACATACTAGTCTGGGACTGTCTGCTGTCAGGTTATTGTTCAACTCATCGGTCTCTGTTCAGATATGAAATGCTGGATGATATTTTAGAGTGGGCGCTTTAACTTTCATAACGCCACACAAACTTCACGAGGACTTTGTTTCTCGGAAGTTGTCTAGATTGTTTGACCGCAGAAGCGTGTTTCAATCACATGCGGTGGCGTGTACACACAAGCAGGCATGTTACATGACAGTCTGGCACTGACTATGAGGGAATCATCAGGCAGGCAGCATGCAAGTGCGTGCACTAAATATGATGATATCGTATGGCAGGCAGCATGCAAGTGCGGGCACTAAATATGATGATATCGTATGGCAGGCAGCATGCAAGTGCGTGCACTAAATATGATAATATCGTATGGCAGGCAGCATGCAAGTGCGTGCACTAAATATGATAATATC
>SDVV010020470.1:0-13316 GCA_016164225.1 Gammarus roeselii | reverse complement strand
GTGCGTGCGTGCGTGCGTGCGTGCGTGCGTGCGTGCGTGCGTGCGTGCGTGCGTGCGTGCGTGCGTGCGTGCGTGCGTGCGTGCGTGCGTGCGTGTGTGTGTGTGTGTGTGTGTGTGTGTGTGTGTGTGTGTGTGTGTGTGTGTGTGTGTGTGTGTGTGTGTGTGTGTGTGTGTGTGTGTCTGTGTGTGTGTGTTCAGCTGTCTGTTTATTGAAAGTTATGCCTTTTTCCTACTCTTGTGTTGCTTCTTCTTGCTAAGCACCTATTAGTTATTAGCATCCTTCTGGTTGCGTTTTAACTGATGCCACTCATGTACACCAATTCCAGTTGCATTGATTGTGCTCTTGATGTTATGGCTAATGTTTGGTTGGTAGTTTTACACATGCCTAAACTGTCTTCCTTGCACTGTGTTCCTGTTTCAGGGCTGCGAGGGCTTAGGAAGGCTGCCATGTTCTATAACTTGAGGGGTCAAGGAGCATGAGATGAACCAGTTTTGTGTGGCACAAAAACAACAACAATGAGACCATGTTCTAGGACTTTAGGGGTCAAGGAGCATGAGATGAACCAGTTTCGTGTGGCACAACAACAACAAGTGGAGGGTATCAAGCTCTCAGTAGCACATGTGCTTTCTCACGATATGTAATAGCTGAAGAGGATCGTTTTGTCGTCAACATTGCCACACATTCCAATCTGATTTGGCTGGCTCACTGATAGTATCTTCAAATTAAATACTCTGCCTGAAATGAAATAATAAGTTTCTTGGGAATCACATCGATGCATCGAAATCGGAAATGCCATCTCAAACTTTTAAATTATTAGGTAGCTATAGGAAGAATCAGCAAATAACTACTTACTTTAGCATACAATTCAAGATATCTGCTGAAAAAAATTGCCGAGACTCCTCTAAAACGAAGGAGTGTAGGAATGATGGCATAGAACTAGCTAGTAGTGATATTGTTTGTAATCTGTTTAGAATTTAGCTATACTTCAAAAATTGTAATCAATTATCACTGTATCCTCAGGCTAGGTAAATAAAAGTGAACCAAAAAAACATTCTATATTTATCCAAGGGGGAAGAGAAGATGGGGAACACTAAAACAAGTTAAAAATAAAAGTCACTGAATAGAAACTAGAGATTTTTAAATTAAACATAATTTGGGAAAAATGTCAATAATAGTAGAAGAAGACAGCAGAGGATGTAGCTAATCTGAAGTCACAGAGTGAGTGGTCAAACCATGTGAAAAACACAACAAGCTAAAAGGCTTGCAACACATGGCTTGAAAAAATGTCCTACCTTAGATAAATATTGGATTATGCCATTATCGAGTCCAAGTTTACTATGGCGAGTCTGCCATCTGGAAAGCTACAGGTGACAGGTGCGAACTCCGCGCTACCTACTGTCGACTGCGACAGGGACCTTGAGGCATCTACTACGAACAACTCTTCTGACTCCCTCATTGATCTTACCCTTTCAATCTTGACTTACTCTCCTTCTCTTTCATTAGCCATTTCACTATCTATTTAACCTCTACCAAGGCCAATGATATCGCTCGTATCCGTAGCCTTAATGGAGCAGACGTCAACAAAGAGCGTACGTAGTTATCGACAATCATATTCAACACCCTCCCGACAGATGGGAATTTTCCTCATGCAAGGGGAAAAGATGGAAATAATTACCCTACAATGTTTTGGACGATATGGCAGTGGCGGAAATGTCATGGTGCAGTTTGGGAAGTAGCTGATAATGCTGTGGGATCATTTACAGTTTCGCGGGAAAAAATGAGATCTTCGGTAACAAAACTGAAGACAAAAATGCATGCAAAGATACAAAATGAAATGTTTGTTCGCTGTTAACATATGGTACCTTAGTGCGGTTGATGGAAAATGTTTAGGCTGATATGACAGTGAATGGACAGGAAAGGGACTGCTCTGTCTGAGGACTGCAATGCCTGTTCGCTGTTAAAAAATGGTCCCTAAGTTCGGTTGGTAGAAAAACTTGTGGCTGATATGATAGTTAGCCGGAATGAAAAGGACTGATCTGACATTAGCTCAAAAAGAATTTCGCGCCAGGTATAGCGACCCGGTGACAATGCTCCGGACGTCCTATTACTCTGAGTGATGCTGCTCAGGAGACTGTTTCAGAGTTGACCGGCAGAGAGCGCTCAAGGCTGCGACTGAGGAGAAAGAAATTGACGACGCGTCGGCAGCCGCAACAACTTAAGTTCGAGACTCGGCGGAGGTGGGACTTCAATGGGGAGAGCTCCGCACGGCGATTCTTTTGGACGTGTACTTCGGCAGGCGCTGAACGTTAAGATTTGCAGGTGGTGATGAAATTAAATTTCAGAGGCTTGTGTGCCCTCGCCTTATACCAGGCAGTTCGTGGAGAAGATTTTGGTGTGGACCTCCACGCTATATTGGATCGGGAGAGAACTAGTGCAAGAGGAGACTAGAGGACCCCAACATTAAAGAAGGGAGGTTTTTAATCAGCACCAAAAATCCATATTGCGAGGGGCGGACGATCTACCCATGGATTGTTAAAGTTATAACTTCTGTCCCTCGCGGGGATGGTTCGTTGGGAAGTGAAATCTATGGCGGCGCAGCAGCATGGACAGCGACATTACTGGGATGGCTTCAGAGGGAGAAGATGTGTTATCAGGTACGTCTCCTTATACGTTGGCACACGGTCTGGGAGATTGATATTTCATTAATTTACCCCAGGGTAGATTCTCTTTCATTCGGGACTGTTAAAATAAATAAGCCCACGAAAACTTTTTCTCAAATATGAATATTAAAATTTGAATTATAAAATTGAAATTCTAAAATGAAAACTAAAAAAATTAAAATGTCTAAAATTTAAATTAGAATATTAAAATTAATATTTTTTTATATCTCATTTGCTGAACGCATCAGTCTTGGGAATGTTGGGCGTGGCGGCTGCCGTTACATTGTAACAATGGGTCTGTCCGTAAGAACCGCAATTGTAGCTTTTTGTACATTCTTAATTGCAATTGCAAACTTGATCTTCGGATGAGAATTCTTGACTGGGGTTTTGACTGTCGATCAACCTAGACGTTTAAACGCTGTCGATAATGGGATTATTTTGGAAACCCAATCATATTAGTCCATATATTTACTAATAAATTTAAACCGATCCAAAAGTTGAAGTTGCTCAAATGGTGGACTATTGAATTGTTCAACCAAGTTAGGTTAGTCTTTGGACGCTTGACTAAATATTATATTTTTCAGTTCACTTTGAGGACTTTGACGAAAGCCTTGATTAGTAGTATTTACAGTTACCCATTTGAATTGATTAATGGGATCTCTTTTATTGTAAAACCAGACATTTAGAACCATTTATACATTTTTCAGATCCGTGGGTTGGGAAGAGCCGGAATTGTTTAACGGCCCTGTGTCATCTCAGTCGGCCAAGTGCTGATGGTGGAAGGGTCGCTTGGACTTCGAGGGGGTTATTGTTGTGTTGAAATATGGCCCAGCAGCAGGAGTTTTTAATAGATATGAGTTAAATTTGAAGTATTGATGCTCTACCCTTTAGAAGTTAATTTTAACCGTTTCGAGTTTTTTGTCCAGAGCAAAAAACGTTGCTCGATTCAATTCGACCCCTAAGGTAATTTATATTTTACAATTTAAAAAATACTTTGTACACCTCTTGAATACCACGAGGCACCTCGTGAATAAACGTTGTTCCTTTTTTGTTTTCCTACTCGGAATAAGGTTTCTCATGACACCGGTCAGGTGTTCACTTCTGCTGAATGCGCTCATTTTTGCTAAATAAATTCTACCCTCTAGAAATGCTGTAGGAGCGATCCCTGACCCTGAATGGGGGGACGGGGAGGATATTGATGTTGTGTAATAAGACTTTTCCTACTCTCTTTTTTACATTCCTCGTGTTTCTCCTGAGCCCACTTACTATAGCCCCGACGCTGTTTTCAGTTTGAGCATCGAAACTCTAGACCCACATTACCGTAATCATTGCTGTTTATATTGATTCTGTTATTGTGAATCGGGTGCATATAAAATATAACCACCGAGCTGATCGTGAATTGCCATCTAAGTGCTGACGGGTTAGAGCTCCAATATCTAACTTCATTTCAAGCACAATATGCGCGTTTCCGTTGTTCTGCCGGACCTCCATAAATTTCAGTCCACCCACCATACATTTTCTTCCCTAGTCCATCTCCCCGCTTATATCTCGCCCCTATGGCCGACGCCACCCTTGCGGTGGTCTCGACCAATTTATTTTCTTTTTAATTTTTGGTCACACTTTAAGACTCGAGCGTTGTTTTGTTGTTTTAATATTTTGCTCCGCCGTAGGAGAGTAGGAGAGATATTGGGAAGATAAAGACGATCCCGGCTGTTAATTAAGTCCTCTAACTGATCTGCAAGGCAGTATAGCGAAATTCATCAACCTAGCCATGCTCCGCTACATTTTCTTTTCCCTATATTCTTTCAGGAATTAGAAAAAGTTGATATTAGGTAAATAGAGATATTTATCCCATTTGGATGTCATAAAAGATGTATTTGTTAGGATATTCATTAATTTAAGAAATACGTCGCAAGTACTTTCAGTGTTAATTTTGGCCGACTATTTAACGAGCCCATCAAGCAAGATGTGATTTCGTACACATTTGATGTAAGTGATACACGCAAACTAAAGATGAACATGGGTGTGTTAGTATGACAGCTGTTTAAAATAAAGTAAACGCTACTTAAACATAGAATTAGGTTGACTTGAGGACGCATCTTTTCAATTGTATTCCACGGTTTCATTTTCTGAAGGATCGAAATTAAGGTTAAAAAAAACAGAAATATCGTGGTACACAGATGATACGTACCACGTCTTCTTCAAAGTGAGCTGTTCTGAAAGCAAAATCTTATACAATAATATATTGACTTTAACATATAAATAAGGGTAATGTATGGTTTATCTCAATGTAATCAATCAGTGGTTATCGCTGGAAGAACAGAGCGCATTTACTACTGCAAAACAGAGAAGAACGGTGACGTGTACTATTTATTTTGAGAATATATAGGTAGGGTTATATGGAACGCCATTAAACATGTCAACAGACTGTTTATATTGTCCTTCAATTAAGAAGTTGAGGGTAGACAATGTCCAACATGTTATTGTACAATTGATTTTACTCACTCAAAGCTAAGCACACAAAACGGAAAAACTTAACTGCTCGGCATTTTCACTTACACGGTAGATAAGGTGCCCGGCATTTGGTACCCGTTTGTTGCACAACGGTGTCCTGCAATGTCACCGTCAGCATTGGTTTAAAGAGGAATGAAACTGTGACAGGTGTTGATTTGAGTTGTTCCGAGTATCATCGTTCAATGTTATTTCCCTCTAGAACTTTTCCTTTCTTCTTTCATTAACACAAAAAATACACGGGCACATCATGCTCTTAGATTTAATACTTCAGAACTAATCTGCTTACTATCGAAAGGCAACCCAGTTTCGGCCAACAGGCCTGTTGGCGTCCTCTTACACTTGTAAACACTTGTAAACATAGTTAATATGACATATTATTTAAACTCAAGATGAAAAAAAATAAGATCTTATTACGAATAATAAAGGGTGACCTCGAAAAATAACCCTTTTTAGAATTATATAATTTCCTAACTATCGAAACTCTATGGTTGAAATGTTTCATCGCATAGAATAAAATTCAAATGTAGTTCGGTTTCTTATATACAACCGAAATAGCTATGGACAAATATGAATATTATTTTATTTTCATTGTGATGATCTAGCCTAACGAAGATAGCTCAATCAACATTTGGACAACGCAAGTTATTTTTAGAATTGATAATTCAAGACCGCTCCGTTTGCAAACTGATTCGTCAGTTTCCAGCATTTTATGGAACACCATTGAACAAGAAAACAGTCTGAAGATTTCACGCCAAGTGGATTGCACACGGCACAGTTCTTAATTTAAATAATGGAAATTCAGGGCTTGCGGAAAGAGTGTGAGAACGGAAGCCAGCATTGACATTGTACTTCATTTAGTAGAGTCCGATGGCACAAAATCAGTGAGAAAAATTGGCTACTGAGACAAAGTTGACGAGAGAATCTATACGAAATATTTCATAAAAAGCTCTCACTGCAGAATAAGACTCGGAGGTTATTATTTGGTCTCAGAGGCAAGGGCATGAGCAATGACAATCAGTTACTGTCCAAAAAAATGAAATTGATCAATAGAAGAAAACGACATATAATTCTATCTAATATTTTTTGTGGAACTACTTGGGCAAGCGGACAAAGTGCTCTGCATGCACGATGACATAAATCCTTAAATCGTTGTCATGGACGGGCGGGTGGTGTAAAACAACATGAGTATATGTGAGATAAGACCTGACCTACATTTACATACAACTTTTAGGCCCGCTTATTTTTAAATAAGGGTTGGATAACAGGGCGTGGACTCCTGCATTCGAGCACCCGAATTCACTTTGCACGTTTGTATAACTACCCGCATACTGTTGCAAGTGGACGAGCTACCCAACAAAACAAACGGTCTCTTGTTCGATCTAATATTCTTGGGGTACTACTGTGGCAAGCAGACAGATTACAGTAGATGTACAATAACATTTATCCCTATATCGTTGCCATGGACGGGCGGAAAGGGTATCGAAACGTGTGTAAGTGCAAGAAAAAAGCATGTCTAACATTATTAAGTGCAGAGATATATATGGGCTGAATTCGAAGGCTCGAACAGAGGTGTACATTGCACTGTTGTCCTACACTTATTCAAAAAATCAGGAATGCCATAAGTTGAATAGAAGCGTACTATCCAAATTTTTAAATTCAGTTCCTTCTTCAGGTCCATCACGGAGACCTCGTTTGTTGCAGGTAGGATTTAAACGTTCTATGATGAAACGTGAATGAACTCAATTGAACAGTAGCTAACAAGTATACTCGTTCAGGTTTAGCCATATCCTCCTGATGGTCGCTGTGGGAACAGGCATATTACACTCTTGAATACATGTTTGGTTTTGTTTAACAACTTTTTTCGCAAGGTCAGTCAGGAGTTATCATCGGGCGATCGTGTGACCAGCCGTAGGCTTTCAGTCTTTATCGTCGGCCAACCGACGATGAGAGTTTATCGTTGGATGTCATCGTTTATCCGAAGAAAACGGGCGGATCGACGATAACCGACCTTAGAGTTGCACTAAATTTCGCGCCATCGAAATTCTGTTTACAATTTATATCGGTGGAGTAGGTTCAATTTAATAACATGGCAATCATTTATAGAATCAACATAGTCTTACATAATTGCTGGAGCATTTTGAAGAAGAAGAATATTCTACCATTCTGCTTGTTTGAACACGTTCTACCACTATTACTACTCAGGGCCAACTCTTCGAGCCGGTCAACTTTAATAGAACAGGTGATTGTTGGTATACAATAGTTTATCTCCTTAACAATAAATAAATTTTGCTCATTTTTGTGATCGTTAAATTCAGCGGTCGCATTCAGTTGTTGAACTAGAACGCGTCTTCGTGGCAAATTTAATGAATTTTTCCTGGTCGAAAAAATAGGGTTCCTTAGGATATTTTTCAATCATTTTTTTTCTACAGAGTGCGTTGTTAAAAAAAAATGCAGATTGTTTAACACTAAAATTAACCTAGCAAAATGAAGTAGTGAAATTTTCAAAGTCTAGTGCACCTTTAAAGCAACTACGATAATCGATGATTCAAGCATAACTGACGAAAATCAACTATTCGTCGGAAAAGAGCATACAACTTCACGAAGATGAATGAAGACTAAACCCCTGAACAATATATAATAGATTGTTCATGCAAATACTGTTTAATCGTTTTTTCTCTCGAAAATAATGTTTTTTGTGTTTTTTCAGTAAAATCGAATCGTAAAGTAATTGGCACGTTTTCTTGAACCGAATAAGTATTCCCATAGAGTTGCCACGACATCGTAATCATTAAATGAGCATTTTAATGAAAACAAGGATTTACAAATGACGACACACTTAGAAAGTCAAAATCATTGCCAAGGACTTGGCCCTATATTGGGCATTTTGGTGACAGTATTTACATCACAATAATAAATGATGACATGAATGGAGCTTAAATGAAATCATCACATTTTTCGCTGCAATTGAGCCAACGATTCACTCATACCACCACATTCGAGAGTACCTTAGTCCTTCTTCTTCATCATGCTGGAGGTCTAATCATTTACAATTTCAGTGAAATTTCGTGGGAATTGCTGATTCGCCATAATCAAAACAATATAAATGAGAGTTAGGTTGTAGACAATCATAAACGAAATAATAAATTTGTGAACACCAGATTATTTCCAGGTAAAAGATCAAACATTCAATACTATATTACTCCCGGCCACTGCTTCAATGATATTTTCCTTAGCAAAAATATTTCGGCTTAAGTTATAACCTTAATTTTCCTTTGAGGGGAACAAGGCGACCGCGGGACGTCTGGTACTTTGATATCAAAATCAAACATTAATTAACTTGTTTGTTGATAATTATAGTGATTTATTTGCATTTCAAATAAATTTCGGATCGAGATGAACGACATGTCATATCATTTCATGATGCAATATGTTAACGCGTAAAGAGAACAACATGACAGTCAAGTTCCAAAATTTTGCTCGTCACCGCCAAATACGACAATTGGAGACAACCTCTGGACCATGATAGTGTATAACTCGATCATAATCTCATTTGTTATCAGCCACAACATTGCATAATTAATAAAAACCATGATCACACGACCAACATGCGTTAGTCACAGGATAATTTACTATAAGTACACGATATACGATCAACTATCGTGTTTACTTTTATGTTTTTAATCCGTCGATTATACAAAATTAACCGACAAAATCATCGTCGCAAAAACGGCCGTTCTCGACGTTTCTTTGACGTTCATTATCCGATAACCGTCGATTTTCGCCTAAGCACAAGCAGATTATTACACTGTTCGATCGGTGATAATTGTGCTTGTTTATATTATTTCCGACAATAATGTTTGTTTTGGGAGGATCCCTTAAGAAGATACATCCAGAGGATAGTTAAATTGTGGGGGCGACACTACACCGGAGCTAAATCCTAAGTCTTAGTGAGCTCCTCCGTATGTCCCGAGGTTCGTAAATTCTGATAGGTCCGTAATCAAGCACATGATGATTATAAAGGTTTTAACATTTAAACGTTCTCAATAAAATTGTCAACGTATGCCATTTTAAACTTTGAAACAATGTAATAGATTAAAAAAAAAAAACTTTAGATGTGTTAATGCATAAAATGAAAATAAGCAAATTTTCTCAATGAAATACAACCCATTCTCATGAGCGTAAACAAGAATCCTGCTGATGAAGCTGGCGACTGTATGTCGAACATTTTCCTTGCCATTTATGGCGTGACTTTGCTCAGCCGTTTCTTGTCGTTGGCTTGCAGTTGTGTACAATGGATATCATTTCCCCCAAAACTAACAGTGGAGAGGGCCAAACCTTATTCGTTCGCTTCAAAAAATTGTCCGATAAACATGCGAGACACTCGTTGAAACAGAGAGCAGGAGCACCATCCTGTTGATGGTAGATTTCCGACTGGCAATTTTTTTTTCTTTAGGAGATTGGTTGTACTCAGCTGTCAACAATTGCTGTCCATTCACGCCATTATTTGTCACCGCCTTGCTTCATCGAGTCATATAACAGGAATGGATTTCAATGCAGCAGTATTTTGAGTTCTGACGGATAGAATGTTGCTTTAAGTGGAACCATTTCTCCTCTGTAAATATTGCCTCCTGAAGGTCTGTTTTGCAGGCGAATAATCAAAGACAGAATTTCAAACGTTGTCTCTTGTGCAGTTTGATGAGCTGGACAGAAGACAAGGAGATCGATAAGATCGATGGTATTTGAAAGGTTCAAGATGCAGACCCTTTTATTATCATCTTCTTGGTCGTAATAATTGGCATTTTGAGGTCTCTTGCTTCGTTACGAGCTGAAGTATCTGGATTGTTTCTCACTCACGCCTGGTTAGAGTTCCTGACCGCGTTTTTTTGGTTATCCTCAGAAAAAATATCTCATAGGATATAGCAGCCCGACATATCACGCACCAGAAAGTCAATCAATCTTTGAAATTATGAAACAATTTACTTTGTCGCATCAACAAACATCTCTGTACTGACAATCCTTGTCAGAAGTGTGTTACTGCCGAGCAAAAGATCGCAGTTTCGCCACCGACATCGGGATTCATTTGTATCAACCTGTCTCATATGAACGAACTTTTTTTTTTAATCGTAATTTTCCTAGTTTGAATTTTACCGCCATTATGACTGCCATTATGACTGCATCAACTCCGCGTTGGGACTCCGGTGGAAAACGGAAGCAACTAATACTACAACATTACCGCTATTTTAAATAGTCGTGGATTTTTTTTTTTCAGTTGTTGCATTCATTTCAATATATATTTGGAAGCAATGTCCTGGGCCTTTTAACTCCCTATCTATACGAGGATGGTCGCTAACCGGAGGTGGCGGGGCTGGCTATCTTTTTTGAGGTCAAAGTGTCATGTTTCGAAACTAACCATTTAATTTGAAAATGTAAATCCGCCCACTCATGCTGATTGTACGGCCACGCGTCTGTTTGCATCGACGTGAGAACATATCAAGAAGTTTTCCTACAAGAGCACTCCTTATATTGCATCTTTGTCATAGCCCATTCTAGAAGGCGCTGTCCTGACTTAAAAAAACATCATTTACCAATATGTTCGTTCATGAACAGTTTTCGTTCATCTTTTCGGTGCATGATACACAATGTTTGGTCAAACAATACAGACGAGGAACTAGTTCATTAGCAGCCAGCACGTATTGTGTCTGCTCCTGAAATCACGAGCCTAGGCCTGAGTGCTGTCATTGCTCCAATACCTCACAGCACTACTGGTGGCATTTGTTCATCGCTTATAGCATGATCGATTTTATGTGTATATCCATACCGTTACGACTGGGCCAAATCTACAGATTTCCCAACCACTTAATTGCAAACGGGGCCAAAACCCTGCGGCAACAACAGGGGGAAATGTGGTATTGGCACAGAGTACACGGGCAATTACTTCAGACAGGGACAAGACTTGGTAATAAAAAATACAATCCCGACAGAATGCAGCGCAGATATTTTTAGGTCGCTCCTGCTCAGTAGCTAAACCGTAAACTGTTCTGTTTATTTCTATGTAGGATATAATATTATCCTAAAAAATACTTTCTCGTCATCAGGCCCATGAACCTCAAAGTCTCCGAGCCCTCGTTCACTGGCTTATTTTATGGATATCGCGAGTGTGTGGCGGGTGAGCAGCTGCAGGGAGGGTCGTGCTCTCTCACAACGGCCCATCGACGCCTAAGGAGAGACAGTAACGAAATATTACATCTCGAGGAATCATAAATGTAGGCTATATATTGCCGTTAGTGTGAGATCTAAGGATATTCATAAAGCAATTATCTGAACAACCATCAGATGCAGTTATCGATCAAACGACCTATCTATTGAGGTTGTTTTTCTTAATGCTGATATTACCAGTCTAATTTGATGTTCCACCTCACTTCCTAATATTATCATTTTGTCTTCAATAGTACAATTTACGATGAAGAATCAGGTGGCAACCACATACAGCTAAACGATGTGTCATCATAATTTTTTTATACACAGAAAATGAGTCATAAAAAAATGCCATCAGAAAGAAATCAGTAAATAATTAGATATGTTAGTTTAAAGAGCATTCACAATTTTTTTTGTACAAACTGTTCTCTGTGACTCACTTAAGGGGTTGATGGCTCTTAATAGAAGCCGGCAAACAATCTATTACATCTTTTTTGAACCTTTCAGGCTTTACTACAAGATTTTTTTTATAAAATGAACTCTATTTATAGAACTGAATAAAATGTTTTACATGGATAGTACACAAATTGCAATGACAGCAGTCGGAAGCAAGCAATCAGGAGTTTGAGGAGACTTTATGTGGAAGATCACGTCGGTTTGGTGTAACTCTTCAACAGCAATACACGAGTGACTCTTACGTCCCATCACGGGAGGTTGCTTAGCAAGATTAATAGCACGAATCTCTCGTCTTATATTCCCATTCAAATCATTCAAAGTCTCCCCTTATTTAGATAATCCCAGTTTGGAGCCATTACGTCCCGAATCATCTCCCGGCCTGGGCGACTGCAGCTGGACGGGAGATGATGTTTGTGTCAAACATTTCTTGCAGCGCCTCCAAAGTTTCATTGGCTGTGTGGCTAGTTGCTCCATAGTATTGAAACCACAGCTCGTGACAATTAAGTACATGGCCAACAGAAGGTCCATGGGTTCGTAGGAAGGCCTAAGTACAGTGTTGGGCTTAATTTCTCATCACAAAGCTACGCGCTGTGGAAGTAATTATTTTTCGTGTTGAATTTGCAGATTTTCCACTCCCAATTTCTGCAGCTTTGTTGGTTGATAACAAAAAAATTAAGGCAAATGTGCGTCAACACTCATTATCAGCAAACAAATGTCAGCGTTCTCTTGAAATACTTTTTTAACTGACCCAAAAATACGTCTGTTTTGCTAGTCGTTCGACCAATCTTCTGCACAATATGAACCTTATACGGATAGATCTGTGAACATTTTTTCAATTTGAGTATGAAAAGTTTTCCTAAAATTGTCAGCACTCTGAACGCCTTGGTACGGATTTCGGTGCATTACGACAGTCGTCTTGCCGAACAGATTTGATAATGTCTATGCATCTCCGTCTCCGAGATCAATTAGCATGCTGTATCTTCTATAAGGTGCCGCGTTCCGTAGATTTTGAGGGAATAATTCGGATACTGCAAAGTGAGGGAACATTTATTTTAACATATATAGTTCTGAAAGCCCTTTGTGTTGTTACTGTGGAACTGATTTTTTTCCAAACTAAAGTTAAACAAAATTAGATCGTTTCTTAATTTGATAGTGTCTACATTTTTTTCACAATAAAACAATGAAGAAAATTACGTCGTTCAATTTGTTGCAATGTTTAGTATGTATGTTACGAAACAAAACTCCTGGCTAAAAGCTTTACCTCGATAACAACGGAAAAATCACTTGATTTGTTGAAAACGTACAATAATGACCTTTATAAATGTTAACTTATTGGTGGAAATTCGGTCTATATTAGCCCCGTAGTAAGTTATGACTTAAATTGCGTTGGACTCAACGAAGGAGAAACACAGTGATGATGTTTGTGGTCTTTACTTGGAAGAGCACAAACCTTGTTACTTGCAATTTTTGTGCAGAAAACACACACATAT
>SDVV010020469.1:0-13316 GCA_016164225.1 Gammarus roeselii | reverse complement strand
GGCACATTCCACAGAGTGACGGCACAATCCACAGAGTGACGGCACATTCCACAGAGTGACGGCACATTCCACAGAGTGATGGGACAATCCACAGAGTAACGGCACATTCCACAGAGTGATGGAACAATCCACAGTGTGATGGGACAATCCACAGAGTAACGTAACGGCACATTCCGCAGAGTGATGGAACAATCCACAGAGTGATGGGACAATCCACAGAGTAACGGCACAATCCAAAGAGTGATGGGACAATCCACAGAGTAACGGCACAATCCACAGAGTGATGGGACAATCCACAGAGTGACGGGACAATCCACAGAGTGACGGCACATTCCACAGAGTGATGGGACAATCCACAGAGTGACTGCATAATCAGGAACGCGAATGCTGGTTTCCCGAGATCCTGTACAAAGCACCGTCACGGAGAGGCTGCACAATCCGTCGAGTCACTCACTACACAACCCAAGCAGTGGCCTCAAAATCTTCTGAGTGGCCCAACAAGCCTCAGAGTGATTGCACAATCTGCTGAGTGTCGTCACTTGTCAGAGTGGCCGTACAATATTCAAAGGGATTGCACAATACTCAGAGTTTACAGCAGATCCTCAGAGAGAATGAAACATAATCGGAGTGGCCATACAATCCTCAAAGTGTCCGTACAACCCTGAAAGTGGGCGCACGATCCTGAAAGTAAAAGCACAGTTCTTTGATGTCTGCGCAATCTTCAAAGTGGCCTCATATTCCTCAGAGTATTTGCACAAACCTCAGAGTGGACGAGCAATCCTCAGAGGAGCCGCAAAGACCTCAGTGTTGCCCCACAATCTTCAGAGTGGCTGCGCAATCTTCGGTGTAGCGTCAATCTTTAGAGTAACGGCACAATCCACTGATTGCTCGCAGAATCCTCAGAGTTGCCGAACTCCTTAAAGATTGCCAAAAGATCTTCTCGCTGTCGCCTTAACTCCTCTTTGTGCCTAATGTGATCTCCTTATCTACAGGTTGCGGGGTGGGGAGGACGGGGCTGAGGGATGCAGAGCCCGTCGCTGTGACCCCCCTTCCATGGATGGGGTGGGAAGTGGTCCTCCTGATGACCTCGCTAGCAGGTGAGGACCGTGATGTAACGAGGGCTAACTTGTTGGGATCGTGTCTACAAAGAACAACATTCCTTTTTGAATTGATAACATGCAAGCTGCGGATGTTTGCATAAAGATGCAACCGTTTTGCCTTATGTGTGGCAAATGGTACATTAGATTTGATTTGATTTGAGCCTCATTTCCACCGGAGCCTCAACGTGAGTCATAATAGGCTCCCTCGTAGGTCGATGTACAATAGATTATGAACTGATTTAGAAAAAACATAATTTCAATCTGTCGGGATGAAGAATTTCGTTCTTTTTAGAAGTCCATTTGGATTTATGAAGTATCTCAATGAACGTATAATAACAATTTGCGGAAGCTGCATTCTCGTTCGCCGACAGTTTATTCAAATGACTTCTAGTAGGTATTTCTCATTACCGAACCTGCAATCCGACCTTTATGCCTTGATGCCTTGGGAGAGCATATACCTCTTCATTATATCGGACCCATTCAAATATCTGGGGGCCCTACACAAAACATACAGCTGCTAAATAATTATTAGTATAAAGTATTTAATATAGGATCACTAATGTTTCCCGTACCTACCTATTTGTAATTACATTTATCTGTTCTGTTATTCTGACGGAGAGATGCACTTGGGATCCTGTTAAAGGAACGAGAACGACGTCCGTTAAGAACTTTAGAAAATTAATATTTTTTAGAGAAATACATGATTGTCACCCAGGTCATCAGCTTATTTAAAGAAACAAAAGAACTTGTTTAAAGAAACTGAAAGAAAATTTGTAGATAAGAATAAGACAACTGTTTACAATTTTGAAAATTATTATTATGTAAAAATTCGTAATTATCTGAAGAGATTATATTAAAAATGTATCGATATCACTACTTATATTATAGAAACACCGATTTTGCTGTGCTAGCGTTTAATTCGTTTAAAGAAAGCTCTGTGCAGGACTGATACCTGAAAAATAGCAGTTATTTACGCGGCTGAAAGGCCGGGTATGAGACAATTGCATTTTGAAGGTCCGTACTTAGATAATAACAAACACAAAGAAAACAGGGATGTCCCTCTCTATCAGTTCTTATTCTGTGAACCCTACTCGTTTTCCGACGAAAAACTATGTATTTTGTTATGATATTGAATGTTTCAAATACATCAACGAAATCAAATGATACTAATATTGTATAGAAACGTATTTCCAATTATTCAGAGCATCGTCGCAAAGCTGCATTGAAATGTACATTTTTGCCCAGACGGAAGACCGAGGACGATGGTAAGCCATCAAGCTGTGCCGAGGTGCCTGGTGAAGACCGGGGTTGGTTCCGGCGCAGAGACAAGAGTTCTTCTCGAGAGCTGGACGGAAAAGGAGGTGACGAAAAACCCCAGGCGGAGAGGAGCAGGTGGTTCAGGAGACGAGAAAGAACCTCTCCGCGTGGATCTATTGATTACGGCTTCCGAAGAAAAGGATCAGACAAGAAGAAACAGGAGAAGATGTTAAGGAAAGAGGAAAAATTGTTGGTAAAACGTCAGAATAGCGTTGAAAGAGGACGTGGAGAGTGTGGCAGTGGGAATGCGGACTTCCGGGACCATCGTCAACGCAGCACCAGCGACCAGACCGTGGTGCAGGAGCGGTTGCGAGTGCCGGAAGAGAGCGTCAGGAGGCTGTCATCGCCAGAAATTGACGGTTACGGCGTTATAACGGCTTCGCTTAAGATTCCAGTACCTCTACATCAACAATGCACTTCCACCACTTTTTGCAGAGAGTCAGATATCCCTTTTATTGAGGACACCGTGCTGGCGGAAGAGGCCCGCACCCGGCGAAGAGAAGGTAGCGTGACCTCTCGGCAAAGAACAGGGAGCAGTGATTCCTACCTTGGTCAGCCCATTACTGGCACAATGAGTTTCCAACCTCTTTGTAGACGAGATGGAGAGAAGCAAAGTCATGATTCAGTCTTGTCTTCATCTTCGGCAGACATGTTTACTCTTTCTCCTTCTCCACGAAACACTCCATTATCAGATGCACTATTTGCGTCAGAAACGTCGTCCAATTTCAGCCGAACTACCTCTCCCCCATTGGTTCTAAGCCCTGATTCTGGAACTCCAGGATTGTCTCCACCTCCATCTCCACCTCCTCTTTTGCCAAGAAGAACAAGGAGAGTAGAACAGACTACTTCTCGCACTGTTCCTCTGATCCATTCCGCTACACACACATTTAGCAGTAGTCGGTCTTCCATGGTTAGTGCGATTTCAGTTCGGGGAGAGCGAAGCAGTTCGCAAGCCACCAGCGTACCGATTGCTCGTTCTCGAACTGCAGAAGTACCTGCCTGCATCGGATCAAGCACTGGACCTTCTGACAGAAGTACGAATTTGTCTAGAGAATCTCCTTCCGGAGCCTTGAAGAGCAGTAGCACGTCCAGAATGATTGGTATTGAGACAAGCACCAGTGGAGGTGGCGATGCTAGTGGCGGCTTGAAGAGATACACTAGACGAAGGCCCACGAGGCCGAGGGATGAAACCACAGATCCTCAACCGCAGGGTGGCCAGCACAACCCTACTGAGTGTGGATCCTCTGCGCAGCTATGGAAGAGGTGCGAAATCATAGCATCTAAACCCGGAGAACCAGAGGGCCACGTCTAAATTCTTCCCATTAAAACAGTTGTTGAGACGACAAAACATTGAGTACATAGGGAACTGGAACTGTTTCCTCACGTATTGAATCCATTCAATGACCTTATTATGTGGGTTTTGGGGAATCGAGCAAACAAATTAACTTGCTCGCAGTGTAATACGTGACACACCACGTCTTCTCAGGTACTGCTGAAGCTAGTCAAAGACTATTTTGGCGTTGGTATGTTGATTTAAGAGCAACAACCATTGAAACATTCATTTAGTATGTACGTGCTAACGCAATATATTATAAAAGTTGGTTTATGAGGTGTGACGGAGCTATCGAATGATTTGTGTCCTTGAGGATGCAGCGTTTATATGTACAATAATGTGAAACTTTTTTGACAAGGCTACGGTTGTATATCCCTTCTGTAACTTTATCGTGGAAACAAACTTTTTCTATTCTATAATTTGCAATAAAGAGAAAATATATTTATGATCAAATCTTGTTCTGTGTTATTATCCAGATGTTCTTATCTTCCGAACACAACATCAAGTTGTGCCGCACCTTCTAATGAAGTCTGTTCCCGAGAACTTTTGCATTGACATGTCTGCCAATGAAACACCGAATGTGCTCTTATTGTCAAATGTTGATCGATCAATTTAATTGTTGTTTGAAACCATGATGCCTTTAAGGCACCGCTCCCGATGGTTAGAAGCCCGAAAGCCTTGAGTGTTTTGATCGATGAGTCATGCGTCCTCGGGATGTCAGTCACTGAATACGCACTATTGATCTAATTGTTGTTCGAACCTGACATGTCTTATACCTCACCTACACTCCGCTCTGTCGCGCATCTGCTGTGAACCTGACATGCCTTACACCTCACCTACACTCCGCTCTGTCGCGCATCTGCTGTGAACCTGACATGCCTTACACCTCACCTACACTCCGCTCTGTCGCGCATCTGTTGTGAACCTGACATGCCTTACGCCTCACCTACACTCCGTCCTGTCACGCATCTGCTGTGAACCTGACATGCCTTACACCTCACCTTCACTCCGCCCTGTCGCGCATCTGCTGTGAACCTGACAAGCCTTACACCTCGCCTACACTCCGCCCTGTCGCGCATCTGCTGTGAACCTGACATGCCTTACATCTCACCTACACTCCGCCCTGTCGCGCATCTGCTGTGAACCTGATATGCCTGGTCAATAACTTTAATTGTCTTCAAGGCAAGGCGCCATGGAGGATGGTATAAACAACAGTTAAACCGAACATTTAAACGATGACGCCGTTATCAAGGGCTCTGACGTCACCAGTGTAGTATCTGTGTCGTTTCTAATGCATTTCGCCGCCCACTAGATTCTTTCACGAGTGTATTTTTAATAGTAGAAAAGGATTAGAGTTCGTTAGTTACTCAGTTATCGTGTTTGCTGCTCTCAATCACACACCAAAAGTGACTATAAGACGGAAGCTAAACGCAAATGACAGAGGGATTAACCAATTAATGACTGAGCAATTATAACCGTGCAACTGATACTCTGGCAACTGAAAAGAACGCGTCCGATTCGACGAGTCGACAGATTTCCTTCATCCGAAAGGTCGTTTCGATGATTTCGTTATTCTTGCTAAACAGCGTATCGTGAGTGCTGCCCAGGATAGGTATTTTATCCAGGTACGGTTTGTGGTATTGATGTTGAAACAAAGTATAATGACTCCAACTTGAGGAGAGATCTATTTATTGGTAAGCTGAAGGTTTTCTTGAAAGTTATTTGAGAACGACTTGACTGATCGTTGACCTCTCACGATTGTCATAGATTTTTAACCATACATTTAAGGACAGAGCTAGTTATTACAAATGAAGTGAATTTGAAATAGGAGTGCTGCAGGTTAAAAACTATATAACTAGTTGCAAGCAATTGATTATTCGGAAATGTTTAGATAAATCAAATTGAAATTTGAAATCGTACTAAATTCAATTTTAGGATCGGATTTGATCAAATGCAGGAGAGTGAAAATGTAAAGAATGACGTCCACAGCCTCTTCCTCCTGTCCAGTTTTCTGTTTATGTCTTCGAAGGAAAGGTCCTACAAATACCGTTGTTTTCCAATTGGAATATACTTGAAAAGAAGCAGGAAGGTTTGGCCTGTTTATTGCAGTAAGGCAAACCGAAGAGCGTGATACCTTCAATTCAGTTGGTATAGCTAATGCAACTTCTTGATAGCCGTGGAAAGTAACGGCATTGCATCTGAGATCCGATTAGAGTGATCGGCATTTTAGCGCGCTAGAGTCAAAGGCTTTTGAGCGAAGTGATTTTCTCAGCTGGGACAAATCCGGAGAAATGTGTGAACATGTGTTGTATAGCTTTGTTAGCCGGCACTAACATGTGAGCACCGACGATCCTCTGTTCGGATTGGCTTCTACACCCTTAAGGTAAGTACATTTGGATGAAAATAGCGGATTACTGCTTTCCACACAAAGGTATACCTTCTGAGGTCCATCGTATCTTTGGCTGACAAATTTGTTTAGGTGTTATAACGCCTAAACAGATCTATCAGAAATATTATTACCTTCAGTTTTATAACATCTGTTTCATATATCCCGCCTCCTAACTATTTGTGCAACAAAAGGGAGCTGAAACTCTGACGTCACGCGGCTAGTTGCTACACGTCGCACACGATTTTGTTTCCAAACAAACCTCGTTACCCAATAAACTGGATAGGTCGTAATTAGGATCACAAATGCAATTGGAAAAAACATCTATAGTTTATTCTCAGTGTCAGCTCTATTTGACGGAGAGCGCAATAAACATTACAGATATATGGTTTTCCCACAAGAGAGTCGTTCTAATTCATTCATTGAATTACGCACGATGTAAATGAATGTTCAAGGATCATAGTATAGAAACAACTTGTTCGAAGGCTGCTGTGACGTCGGACTTCGGTACCCTTGTTGTGGAACTGGTATTTGGATGGCACGCCCCAGAGACAAATATTATAAATCATTATAAGTGAAATACAGAGCAAGGGGAAAAACAACAAGATCCGTGTGATATTGTTTTACTCACAGTTGATAGGGAAGGCTAATAACATCTTTAGGACAACAGTATAGCAGCCGTAGCCTGAGAGGTGATAGCTTCCAGATGGGTTGTTCATATTCATAGTAGTGCCGCAGAAGACAGACCGATTGGATCAGACCTTGACTCTTTTAAAGCCTTACCAATAGCGACATCCTTGGTGTTGTATGTGAATGACAGCGCAACCAAGGAATTCATATTTGTATGAGTAAAAGAGAGATGGGGGAGGAAGCGGTAGGGGTACGATCATGTTAACGTAACACGTGATGTACCAATCACACATGAAAAGCAACACTTTGATTTTGATTTTGTAAATAGCAATAATGACATAACATCTTTATCAGAAATGCTCTCTGGTCAACGGTTGAATTTGTGAATAAACTGTGGAAAAGGCTTCAAACATCGACGGGGCGACGCAGCCGTATTCAACACTCAGTGTTAAATGTGATCGTGACGAACGGCTTTTACCATGACTGAAACACATTAATAAAGGTATTAGTTTTTCTTTAACTTGGAAGGCATTGTCAGCAAAACAGGAGCCTATAGCTGCTCCTAATCGGAAGATACTATTGTAAAAAAAAGGTTGGAAGTTGAGATATTTCACGGTGTGGGCTGCTCGAAGAGTTTAGGATGGCATCGGTTATAATAAATGCAGATATTAACCCTGTCTTATCATGATATTTACAACTTCCCATACCTTTTCCGATTATTGAGAGGAAGATGATATTTACAACTTCCCATACATTTTCCGATAATTGAGAGGAAGATGATATTTACAACTTCCCATACATTTTCCGATTATTGAGAGGAAGATGATATTTACAACTTCCCATACATTTTCCGATTATTGAGAGGAAGTTTTGGATAAAAGTCTGTAAAAAAGTTAGTCTCATTCGTTGTTTTGTGCTGCACATGTGAAAAAGCAGCTTACCTTGATCTGCATTTATTCTTCACTTGGTGTTCATGGCTTGTATCACGCGCATATCAATACATGAGACTATTGTGCCTAGTCCCGTTCACAGAGCTAGTCATCATCTCCTGTTGGGGCTGCCAGCTGCTCCATCTATTTTGCCTTACGAATTTATTGCTACGCGTCTAACCTCATCTATTTTGGCTTACGGACATGAGGGTCGACATATTTCATTGTTCGAATTGAAACATTAGACCAGATGTTTGAATTGTGGAAAGTGTAACACCCCCCTTCCCCTGGTGGGTAGGTCCCTGGTAAGAGATGTTGCTCCAGTTAACAATTAGGGCTAGGTTGTCGTCGGCCTAATAAACTCCAAGCATAAATTGGTCAGGGTAGACAAAGTACTTTGTATTGATGCTAGCAGGCTTGCCAGCGGTTATGTGTTATTTTTGTTCCATTGTCCTGCGACGAGGCTTGAATTAATCTCAGTTGATATACTACAACCAACTCATCCATTTGGGGAAATTAACCCAAACGAAAGCTCACTTATATTCACTATGTGTGGTATATAGAGTAAACTTCTAGATAGTAACTCCTGTTCTACTATGGCATCTCCTCGGTAACCGGATACATTCACTTCCTTGTAAATACTAGAAACAGCACACAGGTATCTGCTTTTACCCTGCAATTTCAGGTAAATAAATAATAGCGCAAATCAATGTAGAAATCATGCTGTGTTTTTGCTTCAAATTGCTTTTCATTCCACAACACCAATGTTTCTAAAGAGGGAACGCAGTATTAAAAATCACCTTAACATGAAGACAATGGTTTGCTGCAGAGTAACACTGGAAGAAGAAGCATTTGGCCACATCGACGTTTACTGGTTCCAACAAAATAGATTTGGTCAGCATTCCGCGCCGTCGAGGAATTTAAATATACATGTAAATTGCTATACATGTATATGTTCAAAAAGCTTAGCACTAGAATTCGAAATAATATATTCAAAATAAGTGCATCCTAATATAGAAACACGAAAGCATCAAGTGTTCTTATTTTTAGTGGCCCATGTGACATGAAGTAGCTACTGTACTGCTCATCACTACCTTCATCAATTCAATTCAAGCAGGATTCTCATTGATGATAAACACAATGTCTCCAAAGTACCAATATAACATCATGGTAATCCAGCTTTCGAATATTTTCAGGCACGAAGATTGCTTTGGTGGAGCAGTATTTCACTGATGCAACAAGTTTACATTGATGTGAAGAAGCAAACAAAAAACAAACAAATAAAAAACACTTTCCTAAAGAGCCGCAAGCTCGACCATAGGATGTCCGGGCACAGCACACAAACCAGTCCTTCGGTATAAGCGATTATAACAGCCCTTTTGCTCCAGCACTTCTTCCTACATTATTTGGCACATACCCCTCGGTGCTCCAACTCAGGTGGTTCCAGCACAACGTAAGCTCTAGGTATTGGCACTTTCGAAGCTTCCAACTTTCGCGTCCGTATTTTCTTTATCACCTTTATCATCCACAAGGGGTCGAAGGTACCGGTAATGACAGGTTGGTTGGCAGGGTTCAAGAAAATTGTTGCCTGGAACCGTTTTTTTTGTTCTTTTTAAAGAGCACCAGGTGTATATCGTAACAATGTCTGAGTTTCAAAGAGCACCAGGTGCATATCGTAACAATGTCTGTGTTTCAGAAAGCACCAGGTGCATATTGCAACGATGTCTGAGTTTCAAAGAGCACCAGGTGCATATCGTAACAATGTCTGTGTTTCAGAAAGCACCAGGTGCATATTGCAACGATGTCTGAGTTTCAAAGAGCACCAGGTGCATATCGTAACAATGTCTGTGTTTCAGAAAGCACCAGGTGCATATTGCAACGATGTCTGAGTTTCAAAGAGCACCAGGTGCATATCGTAACAATGTCTGTGTTTCAGAAAGCACCAGGTGCATATTGCAACGATGTCTGAGTTTCAAAGAGCACCAGGTGCATATCGTAACAATGTCTGTGTTTCAGAAAGCACCAGGTGCATATTGCAACGATGTCTGAGTTTCAAAGAGCACCAGGTGTATATCGTAACAATGTCTGAGTTTCAAAGAGCACCAGGTGCATATCGTAACAATGTTTGAGTTTAATTTAAAATCTAGAGACAAAAGAGCAATTTCTCTCCCTGTCAAAATGAAGCAAAAAGGAATTGAACAAAAAGGTTCAAATTTGAATAAATGACTATTTCTTTTAGCGAGGGTGAAGACTTATTCAATTGAATGGCAGTTACATCAGGGGCAGTTGATTCATATCACTCATTTGCGAACTCAATATCCGAAGACTACGAAGCAGTTGCAACGTCAGGTTCATCATCCACGTGTTAACTCGAACAAACCTGCATCGATGGGTCATCCCCAGTGTACTTTCTGATAGAAGTTCATCCCCACGGTACTATCTGATAGAGGTTCGGCACGCAACAAAGTTTTGCTCTCTCACGAGTCCTGGTGGCACATAGTTATCACATTCTTGCAGGAACTCGGATCACACCCACCTTCCTTCACAGTTCACATGACTCTAACGCACACATACGGCCACCGTCGTCCTATAGAAGTGATTTATTAGTAGTAATCCGCTATAAAACACACAATAACTACAAACAAAGAAACATTACTAGTAACAAGATTAACAAAAAAGAGGCCACGAGCCTTACATAGTTGGTTCTAAAAATCACGGTGCCTTAACTGACAAACACATGGCATAACCTTTACTAAGCTAGACCGAGAACACGGCCATCTCCAGGCGCAATTGAGGAGGATAGATATAAAAATAGTTGCCAGGGCTCTACATGAAAACTCTTGCAAAGAGATGGAAGCGTGTCGTTAGCTACCTCGTGTTGAGATTATTCTCATTTTTTATGTGCAAAGAATTCGACAACGAACGAATGTTAATTGCGATGACGTTTATGCGCCGAATGTGGTCCAACCTGTCGTTAGTGTTACGGCTTGCAGCAGATGACCACAGTGCAATGCTTTTGAGGGGGATGGCCTTCAAAGACGAGATATGCAGTAATCCTTTAGTGGGATAAGCTTAAAGACCACCCTTAGATACGTGCCGCAATGACAACTGATACGCGAAAACGCACATGATGACTCCAATACTATCAAACGGGACGTCATTTAAACGCACATGATGACTCCAATACTATCAAACGGGACGTCATTTAAACGCACATAATGACTCCAATACTATCAAACGGGACGTCAATTAAACGCACATGATGACTCCAATACTATCAAACGGGACGTCAATTAAACGCACATAATGACTCCAATACTATCAAACGGGACGTCAATTAAACGCACATGATGACTCCAATACTATCAAACGGGACGTCAATTAAATGCACATGATGACTTCAATACTATCAAACGGGACGTCAATTAAACGCACATAATGACTCCAATACTATCAAACGGGACGTCAATTAAAACCACATGATGACTCCAATACTGTCAAACGGGACGTCAATTAACCGCACACGATGACTCCAATACTATCAAACGGGACGTCATTTAAACGCACATAATGACTCCAATACTATCAAACGGGACGTCAATTAAACGCACATGATGACTCCACTACTGTCAAACGGGACGTCAATTAACCGCACATGATGACTCTAATACCATCAAACGGGACGTCAATTAAACGCACATAATGACTCCAATACTATCAAACGGGACATCATTTAAACGCACATAATGACTCCAATACTATCAAACGGGACGTCAATTAAACGCACATGATGACTCCAATACTATCAAACGGGACGTCATTTAAACGCACTTAATGACTCCAATACTATCAAACGGGACGTCAATTAAACGCACATGATGACTCCAATACTATCAAACGGGACGTCATTTAAACGCACATAATGACTCCAATACTATCAAACGGGACGTCAATTAAACGCACATGATGACTCCAATACTATCAAACGGGACGTCAATTAAACGCACATAATGTCTCCAATACTATCAAACGGGACGTCAATTAAAACCACATGATGACTCCAATACTATCAAAACGGGACGTCATTTAAACGCACACTATGACTCCAATACCATCAAACGGGACGTCAATTAAACGCACCTAATGACTCCAATACTATCGAACGGGACGTCAATAAAACGCACATAATGACTCCAATACTATCGAACGGGACGTCAATTAAACGCACATGAGGACTCCAATACTATTAAACGGGACGTCATTTAAACGCACATAATGACTCCAATACCATCAAACGGGACGTCAATTAAACGCACCTAATGACTCCAATACTATCGAACGGGACGTCAATAAAACTCACATAATGACTCCAATACTATCGAACGGGACGTCAATTAAACGCACATGATGACTCCAATACTATCGAACGGGACGTCAATTAAACGCACATAATGACTCCAAGACTTTCATACGGGATGTCAATTCCAAATTTAAGCTCAAAGCCCAAAATTGGGCTCGTTATTGCGACGATGATTCTCATAAACAGAAAATAACATGACGGTTGTTGGAAGCTCTTAAGTGTCTTCCTTTGTGACCTTTAATTTTACAGTCGAAATAATGAAAATAGTATTAACACAAATAATAATAATAATAATAACGTTGCTAGAAAGAAAGCGTGTCGATTCAAGAGCACATAGCTAATTACACACAAATATAAATACAATGAACAAGTATAAATACAAATAGAGAAAAAAATACAAACCCTAAGGCGCCTAAATGATTTATGATTTTTATTTTTGAAAGACGAAAGACAACAGCCAAACTGAATTGACTTCACCAATAAAACAGACACGACAAAGATGTTCATCAATTCTTTTAATGAGCGCACTTTTATTGACTGAAACCCAATAAATACCATTTTGTAGAACATACATGTTTAATAACAGGCAGCCAGATGAACAATTTAGCTGCCACAAATTAAAAATCGAGACAAAAAAAAAAATCATTTGGAAAATTGAATATCCGTTCGCACACATTGTAGTTAATGATTCTTGAAAAAAAACGTGAAAAATAACACATATTTGATTTGTATTTTCACACCATTCATCATTTGAATCAGTAATGCAATGCAGATGTAATGTTGTAAAAACGAGGGAAGCATCTCTTGACATTGAACCATAAATTTTTGTCTGTTCAAAACTGTTGCAAAGCACGTTCGCCTAACACAGTCACTTAATCATTCTTCTTGTTCTTTGGCCTACGAAGACGAATGGCGCACGACAAATGTAAGGAAGGCTTGCATCTTGCCAACATTGAGACGCGTCCGACCCACGAACATATCGCACCTTATGAACACCCGGCGAAGACGCACCCAACACACGAACATATCGCACCGTATGAACGCCCGGCTAAGACGCGTCCGACCCACGAACATATCGCATTATATGAACGCCCGGCGAAGACGCACCCAACACACGAACATATCGCACCGTATGAACGCCCGGCTAAGACGCGTCCGACCCACGGACATATCGCACCATATGAACACCCGGCGAAGACGCACCCAACACACGAACATATCGCACCGTATGAACGCCCGGCTAAGACGCGTCCGACCCACG
>SDVV010020468.1:0-13316 GCA_016164225.1 Gammarus roeselii | reverse complement strand
TAATGCTCATTATTGAAAAGATCGGCAAAACGATCTGTACCTCAAAATATCTCTGCCGTCGTTATATGGAACGCGGTATGACGGAGTTCAACAACTAACTTGTTTCTACGTATAGAGAGCAAATTGTGATTCGTGTGTAATATAGGGTATTTATAATGAACTACTAATGTTTATATCCCGTGAATCGAATACAAAAATCCAGACTATTTTAACGGTTAATCGTTATTATTTTTCTTGCTGATGTGTGAAACGTTAGGATAGTGTACTATTTTTTTATCCTCGGGGCAAAAACCTCTTCTCAGTTTATGAGACAATCAGTGTAATATATGCAAAAATTTTGCGTTCGGTTTACAACATTCTGAAACCATATGTATGCTTGTATTGATTAAATTCATGCAGCTGTTTCCTCTTGGACGTTGGACGAAACGGTTGTATGTAAAACATCCCCAGTGTTTTTATCAGATTCATGACCCCAATGCGACCAGTCTTCTCAGTTGCTTTTTACCCGTAGGTTCCTGCCGATGAGACATAAGCAAGTCCACGGCAATTAAAAATTGGAGGATCTTACAATTCAATTTGATCGGAGTTATGAAGGAAAGTTAGGCTAGTCGTTTATTTTCGGAATGGCCTTTGCGTAATGAAAAAAAAGAGATAAATAGGGCTTGGATGGGTTTGTTTAGCGAGATTCAACTTTGTTAGAAATGAATTTTCGAACTTCATACATTTAAATCATATTCAAAATTGAATGCATACCTAATTTGTGTTAGAATTTGAAAACCAAAGGTCTACCCGTGATGACCAAAAAATATTTTTTAAAAGTCGACGAGCAAATTATCATGAATTATCACAATTCCCTGCCAACATTAAGTATTACAAATATACGCTAGGTTCATCTTCAAAACCAGTCACTTTGCCCAAGTATCAAATAGATGCTGGTTTAATTGATACGATCAGCAGAGCGTTTGATCGAAGAACAATCATTTTACGCAATAAACTGGAAAACGTTCATGATATGCAATTCGATTATTATTCGAGAAACACTGAAAGACTCTCTCATCCTAAGTTCACTATGAAAAACCATCGACAATAATACCATTTATTTCCCCTTTTTACATTTAGAAAAACATCAAAACTTATTCCATACAGATACAGACACTAGGCCGCATCCCCCAGAAAAGGGGGGTGGCCGACGGCAAGGCCCACCCCACACCCTCATACGCTCACACTCACTCAACATAACCCTTTTGTGCTGAAGGGTCCTGCCGGTACCCCCGCAACATACCCTCTGGGTCACGAGTGCAGTTCGAAGATCCGTTGTCAGCAGCAGGACTTGACAATTTTCACTGGTTTACCCCCGCCGCATCATAATGGCCGGGCCTCCCCACCCACGACCATCCCGACAGCGGGATGCCAAGGGCGGGAAAGCACATCAGAGCAGCGTCAAAATCAACTATTCACACTCACGCCTGTTCATTGTACGCTCTCTCGCCACCTCCACATCCATGTCTCTCTTTCTTAACGCCTGCTTCACACCATCCATCCACCCAAACTTCGGTCTACCTTTAGGCCTACGAGCACTCGCGTCCGCTTTCATCACAATTTCCACCAATCTCCCATCATCCACCCTCTCCATGTGCCCAAACCATCTCAGAACACGCGAATCCACTCTGTCCTCCAACTTCTTCACCATCCCTGTTCTGATTCGAACCACGTCGTTGGTGATCCGGTCCTTCAGCGTTACTCCAGCAATGCTTCTCAAACATTTCATCTTGAAAACATTTAACCTTCTTCTCTTCTCTGCTCTCATCCCCCAAGTCTCCGCTCCGTAGAGCACTGTTGGGACAACAACACACTCATACAGCCCTTTCTTTGCTTCCATCCCCAACGTCCTACAGCTCATTACACTTGACACCCTTCCAACACTCGCTCCTTCACTTCAGTTTAAGCTAGTTCAGTCATCTCCACATGGGAGCCCAGATACTTAAAACACTGAACTTCCTTCATGAGCTGTCCATTTAGGGTGACACTAATTTTGCCCGCACCGACAGTCCTCGAGCATCTCATTACTTTACTTATACCCACGTTCACTCGAAGCTTCCTCCTCTCGCACACTCTACCAAACTAAACATAGCTTCTCCTCTGAATCCGCAACCAGGGCCGTATCATCAGCAAATAGCAACGGGGCTCAACTACCAACTCCGCCCATTCGCTTCCAACTGTTCCAAGCCACGACCCAGCACACTCGCGTTCACCTCCCTGACCACTCCATCCATATAGAGTTTGAACAGCCAGGGAGACATCACGCAGCCTTGTCTCAGTCCCACTTTCACTGTGAACCAATCACTCACCTCGCTTCCCACTCTGACACATGCTCGGCTGTCAACATAGAAACTCGGCACCGCTTCCAACAGATGTCCGCCCACTCCATACAGACGCAACACCCTCCACAGTGCTTCCATGTCAATCCTGTCATATGCCTTCCATACACAATGCTTATTCATACACAATGGTTATTCACAATTTAAAAAACTACAACCTATAAAAAATAACTAGAAATATATATTTTTTCATCCTTTACTGGCCTAGCTGGATATACGTCGATGATATAAATTGAAACTATTGACGCACCTGAACTGCGCTGCATCTTTTACATCAAGTTGATATATGATCTTTCAGAGTCACAGACAAATTCATTCATATTATACAAGCAATATTAACCTCCAAATCACACAGTATATGCTGCTACCTAGGCTATGAGTAGAAGGCTTATGACTTTCTGCAATTCGTGCTTGTAATTCGTGATCAAAATCGTGGTCGGCGACGCATAACCGCGTCCACGGAGCAGTAATACGGGGTGGCGTCATGTAAAGAATTAAAGCTGGTAATATACATCCGACAGTCAATGGGATTGGCATTTCAAGCACCAAGAAATGCGCACAGCGACGGATGGGCAAGATGAGACTAGGACAATCGAAGGCCAAGCAAATTACAATAGAAACGTATGATGTGAGAGATATTTTGATCCAGCAACTAGGCCGGGTTTAAACCAGCAACTAGGCCGGGTTTAAACCAGCAACTAGGCCGGGTTTAAAGCTTCGATTAACTTTCAATAATAAATTCCACCTTGTTTAACTTTCGGTCAGATTTGAGAAATGTCCGGTCAACACGGCAGTTTTTATTTTCATGAGCACTGCGTTCTTCTGATAGAATAGTTAGTATTTTATAGAGACACGCGATGAATCTAATTTCGTTCAATATTAAAGATAATAGTTGTGAAGTAGCACAAATATCGTGATCAATGACAGTCAAAGAGAGGTAAAATAGTTCTGTAAGGATTCATAACTTTATATTCATTGTGGGCCAATTGGTTACTCCTAACGTCTAGGCCATTTTATTTTTTCATTGCTAAGCTGATCTGTTTTCACTGTTACCTCTCAGAAAAAGACGTCAGCCGTCATTAGCAGCGTCAATCCATTACTTTATGAGCAGGTTTCGTCTTCATTTGCTGCCAAATATATCGCCCTCTGCTGCCCATACGACAAGACTCATCGATTCCGTTAGGAACTGTAGTTATTGAGTAGGCCTGCTTTACTTCGCTTAACGTATGTAACAAAGATGTTTTCGTTTTCTGTCAGGCTCCCGCAAGATTGTCAAACATTATAACGGCCATTTGTTGATCACAAGTGTTCAAAACGTCAAAAAAAATTGTCTTATTATTTGAATCACAACAATTAGTTCAAAAACGTTCCATAGTAAATAATGTATCAAGTATTTAACAATAATTCCTAAAGAGTTATTTATAGTCACGATTCAACACCTTTCTGGAAATTAAATGATGAGCAGCAAAATATTATACAAATGAATGATCAAACATGACTAATGAAACAGTGCAATAAAAGTATCAACAAATGATAGAAACATGTTCCCAAATAATGTAGAAAACAAATGTTCACAAGATGCAATAGCGGTTTTGCCAAGCAGGCACAGCTGGGTAAATGACTTCAATGATAACTGAAAAGATCAATTAAATTGACGGGTGTGAGAAGGGATGAATTTTCATAAGCTACACTGTCAAATGCAGTTGGAAGGGAATGTGTTAATGAAGAAGTGATTTAATATTTCCACCCTAGGAAGCTGACACTGATCCGTGCATTCCTACTATTTGTGCTGACAGAGAAAACCGTATTTCGGATTAGTTACTGACTCGCAATGCAGTTAACCCCCGCGGTTAACGTACGTTACGTTAGAGAAACCTCACTTTAACGACGCTTTTGAGCCACAGGTTAGTTATCCCAAAGACTCAGGCGAGTTGAATAACCGGATTTATTTGGTAAAGAAAGTTACAATTTGTTTTGCCGACCAAAGCAGTGGAGCTAACCGTTAACGAAGTCGTTCGTTAACAGGAAGCAGATTCTGGTCACCTGAAGTTACCAAACGCAAAACCTTTATTGGTGAGTATTTCAGCTTCATAGACGAGTCTCATATCACACGAACCACCTCAACAGTTACTTTCCCGCAAAGCCAGCGGTCTTCGTGACCACCCGCCCTCGCACGATCCCGGGTCTGTCATTTCCAGCTGCTATTGCAACCCTCATTGTCATTAGCCACAATATTTATTGCACGTACCGCAGGTCGGAGCCTCAGTATTAGTGAACTGATTGGCAGGTGGCCACGCTGCAACGAGAGTCGTCAAAACACTGTTATGGGACCATGTGCTGAGGGCACACAAAAAATGATGCTCCTTTGGCAATACGTTGCAGATGTAGGACATGTTTTCACTGTTTTACTATAGGTCGATGTCATAAAATCTTTCCAATATCATTTGTTAATATGCAATTGTTTTTACGCATGCACACAATACTTGATATCGACTTACTTTGATTTTTTTTGTTCAAACAATCTGTGTATTAGGACAACAATCATGAATTTGTAAATACATATAATATTCACATGCTCCTTTTGCAATACTGATTTATTACCTTTGATGAATCAATAATTATTAGGCTAACCTTATATACTGATGAGACTCGTATTTCTTACTTGCAATTTTTCAAATCCTGAAAAAAATTTAAGGAATGCGCAGACTTAGTCTTTATCAATGTATAAAAAATTACCCTGAACTGAATTCCTCAAACAATTCAATTGATTATTGATCTAAAATATCCTCAAACTATATTTTTTTCTCAGGCCACCAAGTATGCGACAGACTTTCTTCCAAACTTGTGGTGATAGGTTGACCTTCCTTTCTTGAAAGAAAAAAACTGAGCGGATCCTGCAATGATGACCAATTTGAACGACTTGATATGCAGAAATAACATCTGTTAACACCCTTAAGTAAGTCAATCCCTCCCTGCTGCCAATTCTACGAATTTAAGACTGAAAAAGGGTCAGGATGGACACTTATTACTTCGCTTCGTTGCAAACATGGAATGTTTAAATTATTTTAAGAACAAAATATGTCCTGTTGCGATAAATTTCCTTCCACTGAAAATACGTTTCAAAGTTGAGAAGGCATAATTATCTTGATCAACATAGGTGAATTGTGTACATTAAAAAGACTATGCAGTACTCAGTCGGTGTGAAAGGGGCTAATATTCCAAACTGTTACGAGATTTTTTTTTATACCATGAAAGATGCTAATGTGGAAATTTTATCTCTGTTGGATTTCACTTATAAGTCTCATTTGTTCATCTCAAACTCAATGAACATGTCATTGTAACTGGTATAAGAATTTTGATATTAAGAAAGATCATTGAACGGCAATCAGATGGACATCTTCTTTTGTTTACATCTGGATTACCGCGCCGCAATACATTGTAATAGGTCCGATTTTGGTAAACAATCGAAACTGGTGTCGAAAATTTATTCCATGTTCCCATAAGTGACTCAGTCATTTCCGCTTGTCTTTTACACCACATATGAATTATTCCCCACACTTTATTGCATTGTTTTGGTCATAAATACATATTAAACTATCATACGGTTTCATTCTAGACGTATAACTTACATATATACCCTTGGCTGCCTTCTGTAATTTTGACGTCATTAAAGGATGTCTCCTCCTAGACAGACAAGCTGGAGAAATGTCAGCATTTCCTATCACTACGTAAACCAACTTAACGATATATACCTGCACAACACTGTTCGTAACTACTGACAACGATTCACAGGGTACTCATCATCATCCAGTGATCATTTTATTTATGTATCCAATTGGATCTTCGTCCATTACACGGCACCCCGCCATATTCACCAAACGCCCGAACACCTTACTAGCTCAAGCACCGTCTTCACACACTTGCTGTACCTAAACCTCGACTGTCGGGGCCCGGAGGTCAATCTACGCTCAGCACTCTGTTCCCACAGAACCCCAAGGAATATTAGCGCAACAATATTATATGTCTAAGCCCCGTAGCAGAATTACAGTGACTATCCACTTCAAAACTTCTTCACACTTAGTACAGAAACTACGTTTTCGTTCACTTCGTTCATCTTAAAATAGCTCCACAAGGAGGGGAGCACACACGCAGGCTCAAGTTTCTTGCTTCACCACTGGTACGCATACAACAGCGGGTACGCTATCAAATAACTCTAACAATGCGGACTAACAAGGCGGTAAATGGTTGTGCACTTCTATCTTTTACAATGTATGAGACTGGCTGTAGAAAATATCCTACACATCTTGCGAACGGACCTGAATCGGTGAACCATTTCAAACGGAAGGGATTAGCAAGAATTTTAGAAACTTATTGTAGTTTGTTGTCTTTACGGTCGTTACCAAACATGACGTCTAAAGGAGAGGTTCCAACCATACTTCGCCATTAAAGCTGCTGGGGTGAGGCTCGATTAGTCAACTTCTTGTCTTCAAATGAAAAGATAACCTCAATTAACCTATTATAATTTTTATTTGAAATTATTGATCACGTAGTATCCTAAGGAGTAGTAAAAATAACATGTATTTATGTAAATATCAAGAAGCCACCACTGGTCATAAGATTGGGATACGTTGGTTCGAATATGTCATGTAAGGTAAGTATAGGTGAACAGTTTCATGACGTTTTATTTTACAAGGTAAAACAATTACCTCATTGATCAAAATCAACGATTGAAATCAGTGAACCGAAGTGCGTCTCATCCCGTTGTATTTCCATGTTTTTTTGCAACCAACCCTCATTGTACTAAAACCATTCGCTTAGATTCTGTGTGCCTCGTGGTTTCAGTAACTTAGACAAGACGACATCGTCGCTTGGGTAACGGTCGCCATAACTCATTATACAGCAGCTGGTCATTGTGATAGAATGTGTTAGTGTTTTGCGCAGCCAGCTGATAAGATTACATTCAGTTATGAATACAGACTGGTTGTTATTTAACCCTCTGTCGGACAGAGCGGTTCTTCAGAGACAATTATAATCATCCGTCGATAGACCACAAACAATTGTTCGGCAATAATCAAAGTGAAATCGTCCGATGTGAGTAATAAGGAAATCGTTTGGCGATTGAGATACTTAAATATAAACTTCACGAGACGTAGGTAAAAGTAACCACGACGATCCATCACAAACCGACGACGTTAACCACGACGACGTTAACCACGATGGTCCATCACAAACCGACGACGTCAGTTGGAATCGGGCTGATTATTGAATACCTGAACTTCATGCAAACACGGGGTTTATTTATATCTGTTCATTGTTACTGCATTTCATCAACATTCAACGCAGCAGCCAAAGCTTACCCAGTGACTGTTGAATGTGCATTCATAGTTTGGTTAGAAAAGGGGACTCTTCCGCCAAACAAACTCAAGTGTTGGAAAGTTCTTGGGCGATTTCTATCCAGTACCGATGAACAATACATTCCTTCTTAGGTGTGAAAACACGCATTATACCATGCTGTGGGATAATTCAAGGCCATGAGCCTAAGGGCCAAAGTTTTAATATCTTCCGTCATTGATGGATTAGTCACTGTTTGAAAGTTTATAAAATAATATAAGTCTATAAGTCATGACATGTTCTATGTCTATGGCATAAAGTTCTTCGCCCTACTGCACGATGCTTTCCGCGCATGCCCGTTGTAGACGTTCCCTCACCTTGATCTCTAAATCCTCAGTATTACAATGCTTTTCTAAGAAAAGAATGTATATCAAATTTAGGAGCTGAGAATGGATTGCACCTAAATACCACTGGATTAAGAACTATTTGTATATTAATATGTGCGAGCAAAAACAGAACGACCTGGCAACAATTGATAGGTGGTAGAAAACGAAATGAACAAATTTAGCAACAACACACATCAAAACATGATAGATATCCTTCATAGTTGGAAATTTGTTATTAGGTAAGATATTTTTACGTACACAGTGGTATCGACGGTTTCCCTTGGTATATTCGACGAATAACTAAGAAGAAAGTTACGCAACCCCTACTTTTACGGTATCAGTATTTTTCGGTATCGTTCTCCCTAAAGTGTTTAGATTTTATTTTGTTGTGGCACAGATGTGCTGATAACCACTAGAACATTGTCTTGTTACGGGGAGTTTGTGTCAGCCCTTGTATCTTTTGCTCACGTCGATCAATTGATGCAATTTTCTTATACGACTTTCTAATGTGAATACTGCAACACACACTTCGATTCGTTTTAGAATCAAACTCAAAATCCTTTACTGAAGCCCATATATGAGTCAATCGTAGCTCTTCGGGCAATTCTAAAATGAATCACAAGCAATACAAAAAAGCAGCAGTAAACTTGTACATGCACAGTGCAGAGTTTAACTATAACGACATGCAACATAACGAGGCATTAGTGACGCCCTGGGGGCGGCGAGCGAGTGGCAGGCAGACGTTCAGCACACCATTACTTTATTCTGACCAGAAGACAAAAGCTTTTAAACTCTTCCCCGACCAGGCATCAGATGAGCACCGCTCGGGTCAGTCAAGGCCCGCATATGAGTAGATACTTTTCATTTTTTTCTTGAAGGAACGGAGAGTGTCACAGCCCTTTACTTCTCGCGGCAGTGCCTTCCAAACATTAGGTGCTTCAAACGCCATGACATGCTGTGCTAGGGACTATATGTGAGAAGTTGCAAAGTGAATTCCTTTCTTCCACGTTGAATAACCATGATCCAAACGTGCAAAAGTCATTATATAATTCTTCCCAATAGCATAAAGGGCAATAAGATAGATGTGCAGATCCTCCAGCTTTTAAATGGCTAGCTCGCTGAATATTTTACTCATGTGAGATAGGTAACCTGGCCTGATAATATTCTAATTATCTTCTCTGGCAGAACGTTCAGAGGATTGAGGCGAGCACTGAGCGTGCCCCCCCAAACCAAATTAGCATATATCAAATAGGGATACACAAGATAATAATACAGATTACGAAGGATTTTGTTCGGCGTGAATGGGTGGAGTTTATACAGTATGCCTGCTGACTTCGATAGCTTACGACAAACATGGTTTATATGGTAACAAAATATTAAATCACTATCAATAGGGATGCCTAGAAAAATGCCTCTTGATTCAAAGTTCACCATGTCGCCCCTGAAATACACCTTCAAGTCCCTATCAACATCACCACTGCTCTTTGTAAACAAGATCACAAAGGTTTTACTTACATTCACAGATTGTCCATTCGTCAGCATCCAGCAATATATATTTTGCTGTTCACTATTAGTGTGGGCAATTAAATTCACATAATTTTCTTTAGTTATGAAAAGGGTTGTATGTATCATCGTCAAAAATGTTAGGTGATAACAATTTATCCACATTTGGTAAATCAATAATATAGAAAAAGAAACAGTAATGGTCCCAATATTGAACCCTGCAGAATGCCGATGTTAATAATTTTGGATTATATATCGATACCACAACCTTGACACGCTGACACCGACGCAAGTAGTCCACAAACCAAACCAAGGGCAGTCCCCGCACACCAAGCTACTCCCGTTGCTGGAACAGGATAGCTTGGTTGACAGTGTCAAACGCTTTTATCAGCTTTATAAAGACACTGAGACTATGCCTCCAATCATTTATTGCACCATAAATGTATTCCGTGAGGTTAGAGCATCAACATTGCACTTATTCTTTTCACCAAACTGATTAGGCGAGATTAGCGAAATCTTTTGGACAAATTTTATCAATCGATTTGACATGCATCTCTCAAATATTCAACTGAATAAGGGAAGCACCGATATTGGTCGGTAGTTAGACATATCTACGGGATATCCGGCTTTAAATATTGGCGTAACTGTACCAATTTTAAGTATTTGCGGGAACACACCGACCTCGAAGGAGTTATTTATTAGTTTTGTAATTGGCCCTGTAATGATGTCCTCAGCATGAATTACAAGTAGGAAGCCTATTAGGGTCGTAGGAAGTCAACCTCAATTTATCACCCGGTACAAGAACAATGAAGCTGGCTGATTCACATTTAGGTATCTAAGAGAAGAGTCATTATTAGTAGGTAATTGATGGTCAAATTCCATAGCAATAGGGCTAAAATATTCTTTGAATCTATTAGCGATTTCTAATTCCTCAACAATCTCCTTGCCATCCATTTCCAAACGGCTGATACATTTCCTGATTGAGGACTGAGACAATAATTTCCTTACATATGATCATGTCTTCCTTATGTCTCTCTGGCAGAAGAAGAATCAATTCCTAACATACGGAGCTTTGAACCTTTGCACTTGTGCAGTAACAGCGTTGTTATGTGCCCTGCATTCATCCCTATTATTAACAATGCATTATTTATGCTCCTTGAAGCTTTGTGCTTTTCTTTTAATGGCTCTAATGAGGGCGGCTGATAACCAGGGCTTATGAATGCGCTTAACGTCCACGAATTAAGTCTAAGGAGAAAAATGTTGGCAGTAAAATGAGTTAACGGTTTGACAAACTCATCAATGTCACCCGCGACATTGACTGCCGATGATATATTCTATTCAAGTAAAGATAACTCGTTCATACATTTATTTGCTTCGTCTAAACAGTGGGAACTTAAATCAATTTGATTTTTTTTGCACCTACATGCGGAACAGGTATGGAAACGAAAGTGGGGCAATGATTGGTAATATCCACACTCAATATACCACTTTGTTACCCAGTCAGGCTATTCAAACAAAAGTGATTAAGGAGAGATGGACTTCCTTGAGCTTCGCCCGATGGGAAACGAGTAGGCTTCGTAATCATTGGCAAGAAGCAAAGGGGCTGCAGAGACGCTACCAATTTTCAGTTTTATTAGATCGTCATTGAAGTCGCCGGCGATACTGATACTTTTATTTACAAGAGAATCATCCGTCAACAATTCATGCAAAATCTCGCCGAATGAGTCGATCGTGTCTGAATGTGGTCGATGAAGTCCAAAAACAACTGCATCACAGTTCACCTGACGCACTTGAACCACACAGGTCTCTATCGTACCATTATATACACAGGATTTGTTCATCGTTAAGCTGGAGACGTCACTCATCATGGTTCTCGCTTTTTATCCGCAGTAATTGTTTTCCGGTGCCTACCATGAGCGCTATTGCCTCGGCCGGTGGGCGGTCCCCTCGCCGCGACCCATCCTTAAATTCAATTACCCTATTTTATGGATCGATGTCGAAAATCGTGAAATAAAATTGTTTTGAATATGAACGAATTTCCTTTCACTATCACAGTCTGCGATAATCATAGTGGTTACTCATCTTATGTCTGATAACCCTAAACATAAACAGTTCGACATTTTAATATGATGAAGGATGGAGGCCAACATTCACAGTCACAAAGGATTTCACCGTCACAAAGGATTTACAATGTTACCGGAGTAAATAGTTATCGACGATAATAGTTAGAGGCTACATATTGTTGACAATTTACAATGCGCTAAGTGTGAGGTCTCAGATAGTATTCTGCCGACTGTACCTAAACTTGCATGCAACTCAGCCGCAGTGTCACGCAAGCCGTTCCACCCTAACACCCCAGTCCAGTTGCAAGGCCGTTTCAACTGGACCAGAGCCTTCGGGTGGAATGACTTACGTAAAAGTGCCTTCTTTTCACTGTTCTCCTGCGGTCTTTTCACCAGTCAGCCTGAAATTCCCGTACGCTGGAGCACGTGCTTCAATTAGGAAGTTGGCGACTCACTGCTGCTTGGGAAGCAGCAAAAGTTTCAGTTTACCAACATAACAGAAGAAAAACAAAGAAGGAAACAAAGCCCTTTAAACCTTAATGAAGTCCATCTATTATTTTTCAATCCGATAATTACTTTCATCGTAGTTTCATACAAACACTATCCTGCTGTTTAATATTAGCCATTGGGTTAATGAAATAAAAAAGGTTGGGCTACATGTCTTAACGGATAGTTGTAGTTCGCTAGTTGAACGCACGTCAAAGACTTTTTAAGATGGCCAGCTTGGTACATATTCACGGTTGGTATTGCGTGGCGCGGATGAAATACGAGGCGCGTTGTTTGCACTCCTGTTGAAGCTTCCCATGCTAAAGCCCACGAACAATGCGCATTGCCACGGCAACGAAAGTGTGCGGAGAGATGACAAATCCGCGGATTGACTGGTTAATTAAATTCGTATGCTGAATGCGTACATTTTAGAAAGTCAAAATTATTGCAGGTTGTTTTGAATTTGTTTTCAGGTTTTCAAAGATCAACAAACGAGAAATTGGCGCCATGTATTTTCATAAGAAAGAAATGTCATTGACCTTTTCTCCTGTATTTTAATTGTAATGTTTGATTGTATTTTTATCTAAAGCTAATATGAGTCAGAACAAGATTTATCCAAACACTCGAAGGAAACAAGTAAACATTTTATCGCTGTATAGATGTTACGATGATGGATAAGCGCTTGCGATGTGAAAAATATATTGTGTTACGATTCGTAAAATTGTATCTAGATTGATCAATTGCCGTGGCAATCGAACCCCATTGTGCAGTCATGGCTGTTTCTTCAGTCAACAAATCTGGTTCTATAGCAACATCATGACTCCGTTATAATAGCAGAGATGTCTAAAATGGTTGATTGAGTATCAAGCTCTTCTCTCGATAACATGAGGAACGATTGCAATCTGTTCAATCATCACATCCCACCCCCCATCATGGTTCTCTGGTGACGTGCAACCACGGTCACTTCATTAAGTCACAAGTTTGTGCAGATAACTCCATGATTATATATGCAGCTATCTATGCCCTAGTCATGCTGACTGTGGTAGTGGATAACAATCAATAGCTCGTAGTATCATTCGTGTTTAATTAGCAAGAGATGTTTGTGACACGAACGGAGATGTGAGCAAAAGATTGTATTAAAGGTGACAAGCTTTTTTCTGACATATATA
>SDVV010020467.1:0-13316 GCA_016164225.1 Gammarus roeselii | reverse complement strand
TACAATCGAGCAAGTCGGTCGGGTTATACAATCGAGCAAGCCGGGCGGGTTATACAATCGAGCAAGCCGGGCATGTTATACAATCGGGCAAGCCGGGCGGGTTATATAATCGAGCAAGCCGGCGGGTTATACAATCGAGCAAGTCGGTCGGGTTATACAATCGAGCAAGCCGGGCGGGTTATACAATCGAGCAAGTCAGTCGGGTTATACAATCGAGCAAGCCGGGCGGGTTATACCATCGAGTAAGTCAGTCGGGTTATACAATCGAGCAAGTCGGGCGGGTTATACAGTCGAGCAAGCCGGGCGGGTTATACAATCGAGCAAATCAGTCGGGTTATACAATCGAGCAAGTCGGGCGGGTTATACAGTCGGGCAAGCCGGGCGGGTTATACAATCGAGCAAGTCAGTCGGGTTATACAATCGAGCAAGCCGGGCGGGTTATACAGTCGAGCAAGCCGGACGGGTTATACAATCGAGCAAGTCAGTCGGGTTATACAATCGAGCAAGCCGGGCGGGTTATACAGTCGAGCAAGCCGGGCGGGTTATCACGCAGAATTCATTCAAATATCACATCAGTTTCAAGCATGCACACTTTAATTGGAATACTTATATACTTGACAACGAATTGCATTCATTTTGCATCGATTGATGGAACGATAAAATTATAGGATACTGCCACTTCGGTGATTATTGGCGACTATTTTGCGTTATGTTACGCAGGTTCCTGTGTGTCCCCAGCTCTTCCAATTTGTGTCGCCTTATGCTGAACTAATTTGGAGTTCAGAAGGCAACGCGGCAAAGTTCACTGGTGGCATCCTGAATGAGCTCACTTGCGTGACCCAAAAATTACGAAGGTGAAGAGGGTAAGAAAGGGTGAGACCAGAAAGAAGGAGGTGGCGTCAGATGAGAACAGTTCTTGGCTGTTGGAAAGTGGTAATGTACGGAGGAGGTAGGCCGAGTATTTTTATGAGTTGCTGAATGTTAAGGATGTCAGTGAGGCTGACATTGTTGCTGTAGATGGGGGTGCACGGATTCCAGTGTTGGGAGAGAGGCTTGTAACACACAGCACTAGGGGAGGAGTGCGAAGGACGGTAGAGGTGATGGAAGCCAGGAAAGACCCAGGTTTGGACGGTGTTGCAACTGAGTGCCTGGGAAGGGGTGGAGTAACGACAATTGAGCCTGTGTTTAGTGCCGGGCGTGGTGCCGACTGATTGGCGCAGTGCTTGCATTGTGCCGCTATTTAGGGGTGAAGGAGATAAAAATAAGTGCTGCAGCTCGAGAGATATCAGTTTATTGTGTGCTGTCGGTAAGCTGCACGGGACGGTGCTAATCAAGTCGCTTTGAGAGAGTACGGATGGTGCAATTGGCGAGGTACGGTGGGACTTCATGAGCAGCTGAGTGTGTGCCGATCAAATTTTTACTGTGTTAAAAGTCTGCGAGAAGTACCTTGCGAATGGAAGGATGTTCTCTGGGCCTTCGTGGATCTGAAAAAGGCCTATAATAAGATCAACATAGACGCGCTATAGAGGGGCTGCGTTTGTATGAAGTGAGCGGTAATTTGTTGAAATTGGTTCATTGCTTCTGTTTTGACAGCAGAGTATGTGTCAGAGTGGAGAGCGAGGTGAGGGCTTGGTTCGGTGTGAAAGTGGAATTGAGACATGGTTGCGTTTTGTCTCTCTATCTGGTCAATCTCTATACATGGATGGAGTGGTGAGGGAGGTGAACGCGAGTGTAATGGGTCGAGGCTTGGAGCTAATGACAGCAAAAAAAGCGGGACTGGCAGTTGAGTCAGTAACTGTTTGCGGATAATGCGGTGCTTGTGGCGGATTCGGAGAAGGAATTGTGTAGGCTAGAGTCGGAGTTTGGCCGAGCGTGTGAGAGAAAGAAGCTGCGAGATAACGTGAGTAAGAGTATTGTACTGAGACGTTCGAGGGATGTCAATGAGAGCAGAATTAGGGTCCTCCTAAACGAAGAGATGTTGTAGGAAGTACAGTGTTTCAGGTACCTGGGCTCTCATGTGGTAAACACTGCACCGGTGGAAACTGAGGTGAAGTCGCGCGTGAAGGAAGCGTGTAAAGTGTTGGGTGCACTGAAGAGTGTAATGAGCTGTAGGACGATAGGCATGGAGCAAGGGAATTGTTGTATGAGGGGATAATTGTCTCAATTGTGCTTGAAAGAGTTGAGACTTGGGGGGTGAGCGCAGAAGAGAGACTACGATCGAATGTTTCCCAGAGGAAATGTTTCAGGAGCATGGCTGGAATGACGCTGAGAGACTAGATCAATGAGGACGTCATTCGAATTAAAACGGGGATGGTGAATAAGTCCGGAAACAGAGTAGATTCTCGTGTTTTGAGATGATTCGGCTACATGGTGAGGAGGGATGATGTGACTTTGGTGAAAGGGGTGGTAGTAGGTGAGGTGAGTAGTCGTAGGTCTTGAGGTAGACCGAGGTGGGGGTGGATGGATAGCGTGAAGCAGGCGTTATGAAAGGGACATAATTGCGGAGGTAGCAATAGAGCATGCTATAGACAGACGCGAGTGAGAATGGTTGTGAATAGATGAGTTCTGACGCTGCCTGATGTGTTTTCCCGCCTTGGCGTCGGGATGAGAAACAGGATGATCGTGGGCGAGGGGAAGGCGATCACTGTGACGCGGCAGGGGTAAACCAGTTATACTGTCGGGCCCTGATAACCTGACCCGAGGTGTGTGTTGTGGGGTCTCCCCGCCGGATTCTTTAGCTCAAAATAGCGAAGTTTATTTGAGTGCGAGTGTATGAGAGGAGTGTGAGATGTGCCTTGTCTTCGGCTACCTCCTTTCTTGGAGGGATTCGGCCTAGTGTCTTTATCTGGATCAGCTAAAATTACAGGTTTATCAACGTCAATGTGCGGGTAACTCGGAACGCCGAAGATGTGATGTGATCAAAGAACAATTTATTCATGCATGAATGAAAAAAAAATGAGTCAAAATATTCTTTTAGAGCTGTTGTTTTATATCACTTTCGTATCTGAGTTTAGTGTACCGCACTAATCGACATCATATGTTTATGTACAACAGCATGATGGCACTGGTCTGAGTGCTATAATCGTGACGTCACATTGCAGACTTTAAGTATCAGATCAGAAAAGCGGAAGTATATTCCCATGAACCTTAGATAAAACTCAATTTAATGTGCCGCTTCTAGTACTGGTGGCATGGAAGTGTAAATACATATTTGTTAATATTATACTGATAAGGCTATCGCACGTCTAAGGTTATCGGACCGAAGGACTTCAAACGTAATAAAGTGGCAGTATTTGGGAAGTTTGGTGGTGTTATACGTGCAGAACTGCATTTAAGTCAGTAATTTGCGGATATAATCAAATTTTGAACTTTATACTCAAGAACGTGATGTAACAACAGTTAAACAAACGTGTACAGCAACCACCTGATCGGATGCGGTACTTTGAAGAAAAGACGATAAGAATAACGGTTTTAGTTATAGATACACCACTCACCGCAGCTGAAATTGTCGGAAGAACATTTATAGGTATCATAGAGGTACCCAACATAATTTTATAAGCACAATTCTCATGAAACTAAATCAGAACTGACAAAACAAATGTAAATTGAATTTAATTGACAGTGGTAATAAAATTACCGCTTCAGCGCCGATGTGCGCAAAAAAATGCCAAACAAGACGAATTACCAAAGCTACCCAAGTGTCCTGTACGCCGTTATCATTTTCAATTGACGATTGTGCGGCTTATTGCTAATAGCTCGAGGAATGAAACATCCGAAACATGTATGAAATTACTGCCGTAATACATTCGAAACGTTTTTTTGTGAGCTGTTGAGAGTAATGAAAGAAAATGGTAACAAAGTTCTTAGAGCCAATATTAAGTCTAAATTTGAATATAATAACAGAGAAAAAGCTAGACATTTATTGCTAGGCAAGAAGTTTTTTGGACAATAGTTGAATCCAAACTACCTTATCTGTATGAATCGTAACGTTTCGGCGCTCGGGCTATCATCAACAGCCGAAAATAATATAGATGAGTTATAAGTGTTACAAATGATAGAAATATAGAAATTGGGGAATTTAGGGAGCGAACTTCACGAAATAAAGAAGGAAATGCTGACTGCATGTCCTTCAGTTGGGGTTTCAATTTGCAAATGAACAAGACTCGTGAATTCAAAGATCTGAGTTAGTCAAGCTGTTCCTGAAACATAAAAGTGAGTATCTAAGGACCAAGAGGCAGACCTATGCCTAAGCCTTCTGTTTGTTGAAATAATAATTTCAACAAACTGAAGGCTAGGGCATGGGTCTGCCTCTCAACCCAACCTTTGCCATCACTATTAAGTGCTATCATGAGGAGCTGGGGTTTGCCGACTGTCTTTTCATCCTGTTTTCTACCGCTGCCTCATTGACGACAATTTCCTCCTTTCTCGCCTTATGTCACATATTAAAAAAAAAATCATTTTCAAAATTATAAACACCCATGCAAAGGATAGCGCCTTCTCATATCTCGATTGCAATTTTTTCAGGTAAAGGTAATATCGGAAAAATAAATGTCCTATAGCTCACAGGGATATTAATGACCTTTTTAGATAGCAGGCAGGCTGGATTAAAATCGTCCCAAAAGTCTTGTTTGGTCCAATTATCTCCGAGAATAAACGTTTGTGCGGTTATGTGCGTGCATTTGTGTCCACATTCTACGGTCGAGGTCAACATATCTAGGCACCTTAGTTTGATAAGATCATGTTGATCTTTCCAAGAAGGTCACTATAGGTCTGTAGTTAATTTACCAGGGTAGGTGAGGATGAACACAAACAGTACCAGCGCGAGCCTCGGTGGTGCCATCCTGCGGCCGGAGGCGACTCTGAGGAGTGAACAAAGGAGTTAGTAAGGACCAGCTTGAGATTCAGTGGTACCATCCTGCGATCGGGGGCTGATCTTAAGAGAAAGCAGAAGAATTAGCGATGACCAGAGAGAGCCTTGATGGAACCATTCTGGCACCCGTTGCGGTTTTGAAGAGAATATAGAGGAGTTAATGATGACCAGTGCGAGCCTAGGTGGCATCATACTGCGACTGTGGGCTGATGTGAGGAGGAAATTTTATTTTACTCACATTAACTTGCAGCTACCTCCACTCACGCGCTCGGTCAAACTCCGACACTAGCCAACACAATTTCTCTTCCAAATCCGTATCATCCTCAAAAAGTTACTAAGTGAACTGTCAACTCCGCCAACTTGCTGCAATCAACTCCATGCCTCGGCCTATTGCACTCGCGTTCACCTCACAGACCACTCCATCCATGCACAGATGGACCAGAAAGGGAGACAAAGCGCAACCTTGTCTTCATCCCATTTTCACTATGAACCGAGCACTCTGACCAAGCACTCGCAATCCACTCTGACAAGAAACTCTGCTGTCAAAATAGGAACTCTGGAACGCTTTTGACAGATTATCGCCCTCTCCATACAACTCAGCTTTCTCCATAGAGTGTCCCGGTCAGTCCTATCGCAGGCCTTTTCCAGATCCACTAGGGCCCAGAACATATCCTTTACCTTCGCCAGGTATTTCTCACAGACCTACCTGTCTGTTTCACTGTTAAAACATAACGTCTACACCGTCTGCCACTCCTAAAGACGCACTGGTCCTCGCAAATTGCATTCTCGAGCTGCAGAATTATTTTTTATCTCATTTGCCTGCGTACAGCGGAACAATGCAAGCCCTGCACCTCTCAATCGGCACCACGCTCGACACAAAACACAGATTCGGTAGCCTCACCAGCCCTTTGAGTATCGTTACTCCATCCCTCTTAAGACACTCAGTCGTAACACCGTTCAACCAGGGGCTTCCCTGCTGTTATCACCTATACTGCCTCCTGCACCACTTCATTAGTAATGTACGCAACAAGTCTCTCTCCCAAGACCGGTATCCGTCCACCACCACAAATAACAACAATGTTTGCTTCTCTGACATCCTCAACATTGAACAACTAATCAAAATACTAGGCTACCTCTTCCGTGCATTACCACCTTCCAACATCATCCGGTAACTTTCATCTTTCCCCAATTCCTCCTTGTCGGACTACTCCTCTCTCACCGTCTTTATCTCATTCCTGAACATAAATTTGTTCTCTTCAAAATTCTGGCGCAGCCTTCTTACCCTCTGACAATAGTGTCCCTCTTTCTATGCTCTACTCACCACCCGCTTAAACTAATTTTCCTTCTCTCTATAGTTCTCATAGGCCACCACCGACCTCGCTTGCTACTACTCCGAAAAGGCTGTTCTCTTTTGCTCCCTAGCCACTTAGACTTGTCGTTCCAGTACTAGCAGCCCTTCCTCGTTCACACGCCCACATGGCGCACACCTCACACATTTTTGCACATTCCTCCAACGCATCTCTGAACGTTTCCCATTCTTCCTCAATATTACTTGAGCCTTGTCCCTTCACATAACTCCTCAGCTCTGCTTTCCACAATCAGTTCACTCACCTTCTCTACCTATCTTCCTTCTCCCATTGTTTTGTTCCCCTTCCCTCGCTGCTCCACTCTTAATTTTCCTTCCACCAACATATGGTCAGACAATCCACCACCCTCCCTATCAACACCCTTACATTCAACAGCCTCACCACCACTCTCCTCGCAATCACCACAAAATCCATCAGCGCTTTCTCCACCACTTCGCCATGTGTCATCTTTACCCATGTGCACTTGTGGATTTCTCGCTTCTTGAAGAAGCTGTTTCCACCAACCAGTTCCTGCTCCATGAACAAACCTATCAGGTTCTCCACTGTCCATTCTACCGGGAACGTCATACCTCCCAACCACATTCTTCATCACTCCATCTCCAACTCTCGGATTTAGGTCACCCTGCCCAACCAGGTGTTAATTGTGATATCCAAGGTATCAAAAAGACCCCTCTCAAATTTTACAATGTAATTGGTATAATAGTAGCTACAGACAAGGAAATTTCAAATCAATTTCACCGAGAATTGCATGCTCCAAAAAATAGTCGAAGTACTTGACAAATGACCATGTTAACCTTCTACCCTGAATCCAATCCAATCTATACCAAAGACTCCGCACTTCGTCAAAGCTTAGCTGAGAATTAAAGGCCACACAGCTTAATAAACATACAGCTGCAATGGAAAATTCGTTTATGGTTGCTTTATAACGAAAGAAGCAGCGGTAATTTTCCCAAGTGAAATAAGACCAATATGATTTTTTGTTCCGCACAAGGGCTTTGTTTGAGTGCGAGTGTATGAGAGGAGTGTGAGGTGCGCCTTGCCGCCGGCCACCCCTCTTCATGGGGCATTCGGTCAAGTGTTTGTAACTTTTTCTGTACCTGTTTTACCTGGACAAAAGCTTCTCAATGAACTCAAGCAATTAAATGGCCACTAACTATGAATAAGTACCAACAAATAAGCATTTAGGGCTTACGTTTGTTTTCAATGGGAAACAATTTTTCATTAACTTCTCACTATGAAAGTCAAAAACATACCGGTAAACGATATATCAGTGCGGTGTTGCAATAACATTCTTCTCCGTGAAATGGAGCTTTTGGAAAAATAATTCATCTTGTATTGCCGCAACATTATTTGCTGCAGCTTGTATGTCATTTTGTAGTACCAGATTTGAGCTGACTATAGTTATAAAAAGTTTAAGGTTAAGTTTCCTTTCTGATCTTTGAGGAAAATGCGAATGTCAACTAAGCGACAGAGCAGATTGCATTTTAGGCGAAAACGCTTCCCAGTCTCATTTGAATGACTGACACGGCATTAGTGGGTATAGTTGTGGCAACAAAGCTGGCACTAGACGGAGGAATTATCTTGTATGATGCAGCAATATTTAATCCATGGGCTATCTAAACTGATGTTACGATGAGTGTTGCTTTTAGCTGATTATTTCGGAACAATGTACGATCCGTGAGCCCGGTATCGCTCGAGGCGACGGTCGAGGCTACTATCGCGACCTGACGGCGTTATAGTATTCCCCTCCTCTAGAAGGAAACAAACTTTCTTGGGAATGCCCACACGTAGACACCTTTGCGACAAGTCACCTGCCTAGCACTTCTTCAGAGACTAACAGTGCTGCTAATGCGACAGCAATCTCATCGTTATCGAGACGACCGGCATTATTGGCAAGTCCAGCAGCCTCCTGATCCCCGACATCGGCTGACGGTTATCCACCGCCTGGGGGACCCTCGCGAACCGTTCTGGTTAAAGCAACGGCTTGGAATTGCGGTGCAACGCTTTGAGTGTACAATTACTTGTTAGCCTATCAACTCGGGGAGTTATAGTTCGGCCTGTTGTTAACTCCTGCAGTGGAAAACTTGGATGCCACAACCTCTGGCGAGCGTTGGGGCCATGGGTCTCCATATCTTTAGGGTCTTAGAAAATAAATGGTGGAGGCATCGTAAAAAAAATCGAATGGTTACGACAATCGCGCATCAGTTGCCAGACAGCCGTCCGACAGAGAGGGCCTTTGGCACTCACGAAACAAATAACTGTCTAAAGCAGAAAGCTCGTGTTCTTGCTGTAGAGATGAAGTTGAAGACTCTGGAATACCTTTTATTTCTCGGATCATGTGGGTTGTACATCATGTTAATATATTAAGTTTTCATTACATCCTGAGTGAATCACAATGATTTTACTAACAGATAATTTGTTTGCCTAAAAATCGTGAACTGGGTTGTTCCAATTTATTATTTTTTAAATGTTTCAGAATAGATTGCGACGATTTCTTACCAGAAGAAAGTTAAATGAGATTCGTGAGATATGTTTCCTCCTCATCGTTCGATGCTTCTAAGAAAATTATTTGCAAATTTTGACATGTCTTTTTAGGTGGCGATACCTGGTTACACGGAGAACATCATCTCACGACATAAAACATTAATTTCATGCGGAATATTAATTTCAGGTAGGCCTATGATACGCTGAACGCTTGTCCTTCCACTTTGTGGGCATAAACCATGACGAACAATGCTCAGAAAGTTCTCCAATAATAAAGGAATAATGATCGCACACGCACAAAAAATAAGATCTTGCACTCTTCAATTACATTTCGATGAGGATATCAGCAGAAGATCGATGACCTTCCTCAAAATTTAGTGAAATTGTTATGATAAAGTAACGAATATAAGAGCAAAACTCAAGTCAAAAACTAAGTGGGTGAAACGCAAGTCGAATAACTGGAGAGCGAAAGACAAGTCGAAATACATGGGGTGCGAAACGCAGGTCGAAAAACTGGTGACGTGAAAACGAAGTGCAGCACGTAGGGTATAATTCACGTTGTTCGGCGCTATCGTATCATGTGATCGTTGATGGGGTGTTGGGTATATTGTTAATGTACGTTCATGATAATCGGATTCGTTTATTGCATTGTTCTGTAATTGTATGGGTATTTTGTCCGATGGATTGCTTGGGTTGGGCGAGTCATTGTCTTATTTTATCTCATCTTGTCTTGTAATCATCTCGTCTAGGTCAAAAGTTGATCGGTGGAATGTGGGTTTAAAACGTTCTTTATGATTGAATGTTGTCGTAAATAGAACCAATTAGTTAGATTAGATAACGTTAAAATGGAAGAAACCATACACCAAAACATTAGAGATGAGATATGACTGGATGAGACAAGATATCTAGTAGTATCTGAAAATGAAAATGATAAATGCTTACAAATATACACAGGAACACAACGAAGTACATTTAAAATACCATATGATACACAAAAATAATGAAACGAAGTTGAAGCTATATTCCATTAAGAAAAACTATAAAAAGCGTATGCGTATCGATTACCATTTCCTCCTCTAATTAATTTGATATAGTAACGAGTAATCCTTTATATAAGCACACTCACTATTCAGTATGCCTGCAGTGAGCATGCAAACCCAATAATCCCTATCATCAATGTAATATTCTTACGATAATAGAAAAATAACCATTCAAATCATATAGCGGTGGCCCTAAACGTAAATGGGTAACGCGCCTTGCATTCCATAGCCATACAAAACCTATACATTTGCCACGTATGAGCCTAACAAGACGTGAACCTCAAATACAGTACCACTTTTTAACTAATTAGGCAAAGGATTCCTACACTTTTATCTTGCACTGGATGAACATTTTTTTCAAAGATATTCAAAAACAAGACCAACATCCTACCTTATTACGTAAATCTACATGTTCTTCCTAAATTCAACTAATGAAGTGAAATAGTTCTATTCAAATTTAATTCCTATTGTGATATTCTACAAATTACTCCAGTCATAATGAAAAATATATTCAAATTCTACCTACGACTAAAGCTACAAAAAAACATGGAACAAGTGACAGTCTACCATAACCATACAATAACCTAGCTAATATCCAACGAATTCAACCTAACATAACGTGAGAACAATGTACATAATAATCTTATACAAACAGCCTACATTAAGTGACCATTTTCTCCTAAGGCATTCTAAATTAAAAGCCTACCAATAAAGTCAAGTCAATAACAAATAGACTCACTGTACACTAATATTAGACAGGAAACGTACAACCCTATAAAATACTGAGCTCATAATTAAATATACATTCAAATTATCTACCAATGCATAAACCTGAATTGAAAACCACGACACACGAGATATATTTTCGTACCCATAAAACATCCAACGCAAATAACCTAACAAGACGTGAAACCAAAAATGTTACCAAGGCTGCAACAAATGAAGTGGACCAATCCATCAGTTACACCCTGCAGAGAACATAAAAGCCCTATAAATTGTTCGATTCATTATTTTAAAAATTGTTCGAATCCTCCGCCAATGCCTAAACCAACATTAGCCATACAAACTTAGTTAATATCCAATGTATAAAACCCAACAAAACGTGATACTGATATATAACATAATCCATAACATAATCAGTGGAGAATTCCAACACTAATTCCAAGATATAAAGAACTATGTTTCTACTAATCCATTCTAAAACAAGACAAACTTCTTATATCAATACCCAAATCTACAAATTGTGTTTGAGTACAACAAATGAAGGGAAATAATAGTAGATAGTATCGCACCGAGACCGCCCTGGAGATTGGCGCACCGAGAACGTCCTGGAGATTGGTCCTCGAAAACGCCCTCACCGAGAACGCCCTAGAGATATGGGGGCCGAAATCGTCCTGGAGCATGTTGGTTATTGTTTATGATTATTGATGGTTTGTAAATAGGTATTGTGAAGGATAAGTATAATTGTATGAATCTATGATATAGTTTCTTTTATTGGCATGCCCGCAAGAAATGATAGCCTGTCACAAAGGAGATTGACTGTATGTCTAGTATATATTATTTTTTAATTGTATATATTCATATATATATATATATATATCGTATTATTTAGTGTCGCAGGCACCGCTGTTATTTCAAACAGCCATACAGTAGCATTCAATTGGAAATGACACCACTGGGTCGCTAGCGTAGCGGTAGACCTCTATCCATCACTGTCTCAATGTTGGATGCTATCTCGTTATCGCGCACTGTGGCTTTACACCCTGTCAAGGTTATGATACATGTCTACGTTCAGCTTCGCTTAGGCATTTCATTATAGATAGGGTGTAATTGACTCATTCGGGTGGCAAGTGTGTGAATTTAGGGAAGTGTTATCTTTGTTCTGTTTATAGTATGTATAACCTTTTATCCCATAGACCAATGTATAGCGTGTGCTCTGTCACTAACTGTTGCTGATTATTTATATTTGTTCGTTGCTGGTAGGAATATTGTGATAACAAATTTGGGTGTGCAGTTGGGGATCCCATAGTCAAAAAGTTGGATACGCTATGAACAATTGGGTGAGATAAGCTTGCTCATATAAATCAATGTTCGTCCATGATGCAAAGGCTTATTGAAATGGCATATCCACAAGAAATGTTAGCCTGGTACATATCGATTTGGCTGTATTAGTAGGATTTTATTCGTTTTACTAGTATGAGGTATTGTAGTATTTATTCAATTTGACTGTATATACCGTATGATTTAGTGTCGCAATCACCGTTGTTATTTCAGTGAGAATTTATAGCGTTGTAATAGGATTTCAACTTGCTTTCATTGCTCGATCGTTAACATACTTAGGTCTGACAACAGGTTCTTTATAAGTGAATGCAATATTATGTAGGTTCCTTGTTATTAAAGAGCGAAAACCTATTGTGCTTAATTAAATTCAAGCGCTTTTTTGCCTATCGTATATATGTTTATATTTTTATAGTTACGTCAGTACACATCTTCATTTATGATCCAAATAGGTGGCGCTGCAATTACACGTTCACGAAGTTTCAATCCGTATGACTGTGGAGAATGAATCATAAATGTTCAAGTTTATAATTATTTAATTTACGTAGTTACCTAGGAACATTTACATCTTAGGAATATTTACATCAATAAATTTTCATCATATTAGGAGCGGTTCAGGGGTTTGTGTTCACGTATTATCATCACGTATGACTGTGGACAATGAAAAATACAAGTTCAAGTTTATATTTATTTATTTATTACATGATTACATAGGAGCATGTACATCAACATCTTAGGAACACTTATATATAAGGAATATTTACATATTAGGAGCATTTAGAGAATAAAACCTAAAGACGTGGGTGTGCTTTCGTAATTCACGCGAGTATACTCGTCAAGAACGGCTTTCCCCAGGCTTAGGTCTCTACCAAGTTAAATCCATGTTTACATCGACATTATCACCCAAGAAGCATCGCTTCCTCTATTTTTAGTGACTGTAGGTCCAACTTCAATGGATTTTTTTTGGTGGGAATGTCTGGATGCCCATAGGCAAGAGTTGTGCACGCATCAACATAGTAAACCTATTTTCAAACTTACAGACACAATTTTTAATAGTGCAAACAGTTTGAAGCTGGCATGCTTGTGCGCCAATGTTGTGTATGGTCTCAAAGTGTGTGTATGTTTTCTGGTTATGGATGTCTCTGTATTTTTCTTGTCTGATTTTGGTTTGTGTCTGGTAATTGACACCCCTAGCAGCTGATTTTGTGGCCTCGAACTCGAGTAACATGCTGTAACACTTTGATTGCAAGCAAATGATTTCACTCGGGTAGTCGTTGGCTGTTTCGCTTTTCAGTGGCCCCAGCTGTTCTTTCTTTGATTCATCGTCCAAGGAAGGCTTTTTGGGGTAGTTGGAGAAGTCCATGTATTCAGCCAGAGGAGTTTGCCGCATTTACCGTCTCAATATCGGTCACTTTGAACTGGATCAGCAACGAGGTTTCAGTGTATCATAGAAGAAACTGTAGATTTTTGTTTAGCTTCTGTTTTGAGCTGATGATA
>SDVV010020466.1:0-13316 GCA_016164225.1 Gammarus roeselii | reverse complement strand
TTGTCGTCCAGCCGTGTGGTTTGACAGGAAGCCATTCTTAATTGTCGTCCAGCCGTGTGGTTTGACAGGAATCCATTCTTAATTGTCGTCCAGCCGTGTGGTTTGACAGGAATCCATTCTTACTTGTCGTCCAGCCGTGTGGTTTGACAGGAAGCCATTCTTAATTGTCGTCCAGCCGTGTGGTTTGACAGGAAGCCATTCTTACTTGTCGTCCAGCCGTGTGATAAGTTGTTAAACAAATCCAAATCACCACTCAGCCGTGTGATTAGTTGTTAAACAAATCCAAATCACCACTCAGTCGTGTGATTAGTTGTTAAACAAATCCAAATCACCGCTCAGCCGTGTTATTGGATGTTAAGTAACAATCTGTCATATTATTAGGTGTCTAAAAATGGTTTGTTATGAATTCGTCGAGGATTTTAGCCCCTAACGCCTTGAAATGTTAATTTCAATATCCTATTTCTAAAACTGATGAGAAGTTACTCACGTTTAAAGGAGAGTGAGTATAATACATGTATGTACTCATGAATCATTTTGATATTCAGTGGAAGCCTAACTTTATATTATCATCCGCACCAAACGCAAATGGCCATGCATCATACCTTCTATGCGTCATACCTTCTATGCGTCATACCTTCTATGCGTCATACCTTCTATGCGTCCTACCTTTTATGCGTCATACCTTTTATGCGTCATACCTTATATGCGTCATACCTTCTATGCGTCATACCTTCTATGCGTCATATCTTCTTTGCGTCATACCTTCTATGCGTACTACCTTTTATGCGTCATACCTTCTATGCGTCATACCTTCTATGCGTCATACCTTCTATGCGTCTTACCTTCTATGCGTCATACCTTCTATGCGTCATACCTTCTATGCGTCATACCTTCTTTGCGTCATACCTTCTATGCGTCATATCTTCTATGCGTCATACCTTCTATGCATCATACCTTCTATGCGTCATACCTTCTAACCGTCATACCTTCTATGCGTCATACCTTCTATGTGTCATACCTTCTATGCGTCATACGTTCTATGCGTCACACCTTCTATGCGTCATACCTTCTATGCGTCATACCTTCTATGCGTCATACCTTCTTTGCGTCATACCTTCTATGCGTCATACGTTCTATGCGTCATACCTTCTATGTGTCATACCTTCTATGCGTCATACCTTCTATGTGTCATACCTTCTATGCGTCATACCTTCTATGCGTCATACCTTCTATGCGTCAAACGTTCAATGCGTCATACCTTCTCATTCATGCTAACATGGCACACACGCATGTGCTGATTTGTATACATTCATGACGATTGGTAAATTTATTATCCACTGCCCCCGTGAATTTATTATCAAATTCCTTATCCATGACGTTTGTTGACATAATTTTGCTCATCAGAAATCTCGCAACTGAATAATTTGATGATATAAGTCTTTGATATCGAATAAACCCTAATACGTCAGCCGAAACAGAAACGACCACTCGAGTCTATTCACAGCTGACCAGTACGTCGTTGCAATCTTTTCCACAATAGACAAGCGGCTCTATTATTAACAGCTTGCTTGACACCACGAAATTAATAAAAATTGTCAACACTCCTATATTTCGTATCTACACTATTATATTTCATGGCGCTTAGCCCTAGATTATGACGTCATAGCCCCAGTCAGGGTTCGCCTACATCGTGTTGCCATAATTCGACCAACGGAGTATGGACCTCATTGGAAACGCTAACAGGAAATGATCACTTTTCCCCTCGATGGAGGGTGCTTCAATCTTTCCACGAAGAATTGAAGATTGAATCGTGCGTTGAGAATACTGGACACGAGCCCTGCGAAGAAATAATGATGCTATTGGTTCCTCATTGCTTTTGAAGGTAGGTACACCACCCCATGAGCTAGAAAGCTCTAAGCTGCGACTGAAGTGATGAAAGATGCAACGGGCGAGGCGCTACAGAGCTATTCGATATTTTCCAGGAGGTAATTATGAAAATTAATGGGACTGATTATCAAAATGTATCTTTAACTCCATTAACTATTCGTGTATCATTTTTAATTTTGAGCGATGTTATCTGAATTTCTTTGCTCGATGACTGACGCTTCGTAAAGCGTCCTGTTATCTGAATTTCTTTGCTCGATGACTGACGCTTCGTAAAGCGTCCTAATAAATCGTTCACGAACTGCTGGATTTACAACTCTACGTTGTGGTGACAGCAACCACCTTCGAAAATTTACGCTGAAAAACTACTGCACTGAAGTCACCTCCCAGGCAGCTTATCTTATTTCGTTTCGTGTACATATACTTTAAAATATAGGAGTGAAACTAAGATTACAGTTCAACTTTGTCATTCAAACTTAACGTGTGGGAATTATTATTGTTATGATTCACGGACGCGACTATCGTCGACAGCCGACGTAGCTGCTAACTTAATTGAGGCATCGACTCAACATCTGTTTCTATAACAATCAGGAGGAAAGGCCCTAGATGCACCTATAAAAACCTAGTCTTATCAACTTAACATTGTTTCAGCTAATAGAGTATACCCGATCTAGCTCATATTTCAATTCTAGTTGTTTCATGTCCCAGCTGTGTAGTCATCTTTGATTGTGCAGTCCAGCTTGCTGGCGTTAGAGTCCCGCTCTTAGTTCATCACCGCTGAGGCAGAACTGACGCCGCCTATTAGGAACTGACGCCGCCTCATAGAAACTGACGCCACCTATTAGAAACTGATGCCACCTAGTAAGAACTGACGCCACCTATTAGGAACTGACGCCGCCTCATAGAAACTGACGCCACCTATTAGAAACTGATGCCACCTAGTAAGAACTGACGCCACCTATTAGGAACTGACGCCGCCTCATAGAAACTGACGCCACCTATTAGAAACTGATGCCACCTAGTAAGAACTGACGCCACCTATTAGGAACTGACGCCGCCTCATAGAAACTGACGCCACCTATTAGAAACTGATGCCACCTAGTAAGAACTGACGCCACCTATTAGGAACTGACGCCGCCTCATAGAAACTGACGCCACCTATTAGAAACTGATGCCACCTAGTAAGAACTGACGCCACCTATTAGGAACTGACGCCGCCTTATAGAAACTGACGCCACCTATTAGAAACTGATGCCACCTAATAAGAAATGACGCCACCTATTAGGAACTGACGCCGCCTTATAGAAACTGACGCCTCCTATTAGAAACTGATGCCACCTAGTAAGAACTGACGCCACGTATTAGGAACTGATGCCGCTTATTAGGAACTGACGCTGCCTATTAGGAACTGACACCGCCTATCAGGAAATAACGCCGCCTACTGACTGAAAGGTGCTTGGAGGAACTACTGAACGGGGGCCTCCAGGCTATTATTGTCTTATACTAGGCATAAGTTAGAGAGTATAATAGTGTGGGGCATGGAAATGAGACACACAGATCAGGTCATCTAAGCTGTACCACAGTGCATGATAGCTTAACCCAGAAGGCCGGCGTGGCTGAGTAGAGATGTACCCTACTGCAGTGTCAGCCTACGAGTTCGAGTCTTAGCAAGGACACGGCGGTCGTGTGTTGGGAGGGATAGAGATAAGACACAGCCCCATTTGGTGTCAGCCTGACAGCCTCTTTCCAAATTAGGGGAAACGACTGTATGTCTAAGAACAATTACAGACTCTGGTCCAGCATCTCTCAGCCAAAGTTGCAACCAATGATACCAAGCGGTAACGATGCCATCTAGAGTGATTTAGATCAGAAAATTTTCAAATAATTGTCGGCAAATATGATCGTTGCCGGCTGCAGTAGGATGTTATTAATATAATAATCGTCGATTTTAGTTAAACTTGAACCGTTTTTAATATGTGATATCTCATTTAAATCCCCTCTTGTATGGGGTTCCCATAGCAAATAGTAGGCCGAGATTGTATGACTTGTGAGATTGATGCCTTTCATTTGGGAAAATGCAAGTTTCAAAATTATTGGCGAGATCAAAGAACCAAACCACCAACAACTCTTACTTACGTATGAACTCAGTAACCCATGTAAAGTCATCTTCGTCAGGTCAATCACACAGTGTCTTCCGGCTAAAACTACTTCGGAAGTTTTCTTCTGAAGTGACTCAGATTATGTGAAAGCCGCAATGAAATATTTCCTTTCAGTTTATATCTCAAACACAGAGTAAGAAACTGTGTCCATTAATAGACGGGATGAGAGTTCTGGCAAGAAACGGCTTGAAACGGGGAGGAGGATGGGGTGGCTGCGATGATTAAAGCCTAAGACCAACGTCTGAAACTTTTAAGGTCTTTCAAAGCGTCCTTTCGATGTACAAGATATCTTTCTCGTATTATTTGTTTAAAGTTTGACCTCTCTCAACTAGAGCGAAACAAAAACACGATGTCGGGGAAATGAAAGAATTGAGTGGTCATGCTCGAGAGGGAAGTTGAAGGATGAGACTGATGGAGAAGACATTTGCCTCGACCACACGCTGGGAACGAAGTAGAACATTTTTCAGTTAACTTTTTGTACCGTGCAATAAAAGAGGTGGTATTCGATTCTGTTATTGTATTTTTTATACTAGCGAGGAGTAACACGTGGATTTTGAATTTTTTCTTACGTGCAATATAAAAACCAACCAATTTTAGTCTCGATGATTGAGAATTTCGATCTATAAAGAGTAGCCGATAAACGTTCGTAATATAACAAGGATTTATATCCTCAGCATTACACGAAAAAACATATGATAATCGGTGCAGGAGAGTATTAACAAATGTTATTGAGTGTGTCAATTGGATGATAACACTCGACGAGGTTGGGTTATCTGAGATCAGGGAGGGTAAGATGTGAGAGCTTTTATTTCAATTGCTAAATGCCCAATCTCAAAAAAATCAACCAAGATCTGTCGATCTGTTATATTCTCATTTTTTTATAACATATCTAGGATAGCTACATGTATAAGCAATTACTTCCATGCAGATATGGAGGGGCTTACGATATATATTTCAGGATTCGATACGCTCTTTCATCTTTTCAACCGAAAAGGTTCGACGCATCAAACTTGTAGAGTACACATAAGAATGGAGTCTCAGACAGTCTGAGTGTCCTCACGCAGATTAAAACATTGTAGTACGAACATCCCGTACTACGTAAAATGCAGCACGGTCTCTTTGTGATGTCCGATACGGCCAGACACTTGAATTTTGCTGGATCCCCGGACACGCGGGAATAAGAGGAAACGAACTTGCGGACTCGCTTACTAAACTGGCATCTACTCACCAAGAACAATGTTTTGCAATACATTACCGGGACTGTTTCCCTATCATCAACTCCCATATAACATCCCAATGGGATGAAATGTGGCAACAGAGTGGACAAAAGATGCTTGCAGTCAAACCCTCAGTCGGAGAATGGGAAACAAAGTTCACCAACAGAAAAAAAACAAGTGTTCATCAACCGCTTGTGCACGGCACTCACGTGGATAACTCACAACCACCTGATGGATGTCGACATGGGACCAAACGCGCCACCTTGCCCCTGTTGCCACCAACTTGCTATCAGAGTGAAACACTTACTGATGGATTGCAACGCACTCGCGGCTGCCCAAAGAGCGTTCCTAGATCCCTCGTGCAACCTACAAAGCCTTCTCACTGACCCAACCTACCGTAAAAAGTTTATCGCTTTCGGAAAACACACCGGACTATTCGAAGCTGTCTGAACCCCGAAACCCCTGTGCAAGTGAGGGACTCTTCACCCCATTACGCACAGAGATAACGATACATTTACGAAGATACGCGTTAAATCTCTACTCTTTTGTACGCGCTAGTACGCGAATATGCCACTTGGTTTCATCTTGACAAGACTAATATTTTCGCACGCGAGGCCGTGCGAACTTAACTGAATCAATGACGGTCACGCCCTACAGGGGAGCCTATTATGACTCACGTTGTGGCTCCGATGAAAATGAGGCTCAAATCAAATCAAATCAAATCAAATCAAAATAAGAATGGAGCCCCTAGAGTCCCCGGAACAATGGCAATCTGTTCACTATAGAAGAGTGCGGGCAGAAACCTCATGGGCTTCTGTCAAAGAAGATATATCATGGAAACCCTCGTTTAAAAAATTGGTATCTCGTTACGAGCTACAATTTCTAAGGCTGTGTGCTGTGCTCCTTGACTTGAAAACAACCCTAGGAAATCAACTGGCCCCTGTTAACTGAGCTCAAGGAAGCATTTCAAGGATTGTTCAAGGCCGTAGAGCCCGAAATAGAGAACGAAACGAGGGAGGTAAAAAGGTAAAGAAATTAATCGAAAGTCTAAATGGAGGATCGCAATTCAACGTACGTATTAATGTTTTATTGATTTGGATTTCACTAAACATAGGCTTCACATATGTATGCCATTAATAGGTCACTCATATATAGATTAATTTGAGGATTTGTGCTTCCACTTTGATGAGGTACTTGGTATTTGATGGGCAGCTACTAATGACATGCCGGTGTGGAAAACTGTTGTGAACTCAGAGAGCAGAATTTATTCAGTTTTGGTCGACCTTGACTATCCCTTTGAAATGGTATTCTGCCATTTGCTTTGATTTAGTCGCAAAGGCGTCTTCTCGTTGCAGCGTCACACATATTTGTTTCCGACAAACACCATAAGTTGACAGTTATTATGCCGAGCTGAAGACAGTTTATGTATGTATATAGTGCAATATGAACCGATTAACCACACATGCGGGTCAATCCATTCGTACTGCCCTACTGATCGATGAACCGAATATGCTGATTAATCTATCCATACGGATACAAATCGATTAACCCCATATGCTGATTAATCCATACATACTGATACAGATCGATTAACCACATATGCTGGTTAATCCATCCATACTGATGCAGATCGATCAACCACATATGCTGGTTAATCCATCTATACTGATACAGATCGATTAACCACATGTGCTTTTTAATCCATACATATTGATACAGATCGATTAACCTTATATGTTGGTTAACCCATCTATACTGACACTGATCGATTAACCACATGTGCCATTTAATCCATACGTGTTGATACAGATCGATTAACCACATATGCTTGTTAATCCTTCCATACAGATACAGATCGATTAACCACATATGCTGGTTAATTCATACATATTGATACAGATCGATTAACCACATATGCTGGTTAATCCATCCATACTGATACAGATCGACTAACCACATATGCTGGTTAATCCCTCCATGCCGATACAGATCGATTAACCACATATGCTGGTTAATCCATCCATACTGGTACAGATCGATTAACCAAATAAGCTGGTTAATCCATCCATACTGATACAGATCGATTAACAACATATGCTGGTTAATTCATCCATACTAATACAGATCGACCAGCCACATATGCTGGTTAATCCATCCATACTGATACAGATTGATTACCCACATATGCTGAATAATCCATTCATATTGATACTGATAACAACCATGCTGATCAGTATTGATTTTTGATTTCAGCTATAGTGTGTATGGAAATAGATGACCATTTGAGTGGCCACTAATTAGCAAGCGTCGCATTGCTTCCTATCTACACGCTGAGTCGTGGCAAGGGGCCATGCAGAAAATCAATTACTCCGTCATGACTGAAGAAATCAAGCTGTTATGGTCTGTTCCTGGAGAGTAGGTTATTTTTCGTATCATGTCCACAACAAATATGTTTTCCGTCAATTGTTGTGGCAGGACCTAAAATTTAAATTTGATGTTACACATTTCATCAAATAAACCAAATTAATCCTAAACTAATAGCCTACATTGACGATGCCGAATTTATTATGCCTGTTGAGTTAAAAGACAAGGTAGTATCTGAAGTAGGAGGATCACAGAGTTGATGCGTTGATGGATGCATACCTTGTCAAGTTAGATTGGGAACCATGACTGATAGACCACACATACAAGGAATAGTTAAGAAGGGGTTAATCTTTGATCACAATAGCGAATAAGAGTTTATATGTAACTCTCTGAATAGATTTCATTGTTGTGCTCCATGGTTAATGTACACCAGCATTAATGTACGCCAGCATTAATGTACATCAGTACATGAAATAATGTTTTTATTTACAATTGTCAGTGCGGGTTCGTACAGATCGGCGTGCTCTCCAAATGCAATAAATTTTTCTAAAATAGTTTAGTAACTGAGTAGGCTTTGGAGTCTGAAAGGAAGATTTCCGAAGATATATCAATCTACTGTAAGTCAATTGCACGCCATTAAGAAAGTTTGTATCATGCTAATTGTTAAATATTACTGTCGGGTGGACCGGCATTTTTATTACAAAATATTTTGGCTAATGAGATATATTACAGTTGCTGATGACTTCGGTAATAGATGAAAAATAAAACATAGACAGCTGCTTTTGAAGGCCGTCTGTGAATTTTTGATGTTATTTGTGTCTATTGTTTTCAATAACTTATTCATAGACACATGTATTTTTGATGTTACATGTGTCCATTGTTTTAATAACGTATTATACCGGTATGATGACGCAATTTGTGATCATGTCTGGTGTAGGTTGTTTGCCCGGACAAACTGATATAATCATCGTTTATTTATTGTAAGAAGTTGGGGGAGACTGAGTAAATTCGTGTTTTCTGAGATGGTTCAGAAACATGGTGGGGATGGATGATGGGCGCTTGGTGAAGAGAGCTATGGAAGTGGAAGTGAGTGGACGTAGGTAGACCTAGAGGAAGACCGATGTTTGGGTGGATTGTTAGGGCAAAGCAGGTTCTAGGGTGGAGAATCATCACTGTGGAAGTAGAGAAATTGTGAATGGATGAGATTTTTGACGTTGCATATTTTTTAGGTCATTTGTCTTTAATGACTGACCGCCCTCCGTTCGTCAAAAAAACATGAATACTAAGTGTAACTGATTAACATAATATTAAGTAACTGATTAACATGCTGCTGTTATCCTGTCCACATGTTCTCGACAACAACTACCCACTTCAAATACATTTGCTTACAGACCTTTCAGAGTTGGCCATTATTTCCTACAAAAGACTCTTGCATGTCAACGCCATGTAACTGGGAAGTCAGAGACTTTGCTTACTGTGAATGGCACCTCATTTACTGACTTCACATTTGTAGAGTTCAGCTATTCCGAGAGAACACGGTAACGACCTGAAGAGCTCTTACTGTCCCGGCTACCAAGCAGTGGGGGGCCCAACGGGGAAACTGTATTCAATCGGAATCACAAAGGGCAATCGTCGTTTTGTTATCCGTGTTTTTCAAAGAAAGAAATGCTAGCTGCTTATTCACTTTGGAGCGGTAGATTATGGTTAGACTTTTCTGCTACGTGGATTTAGTTTTATTTATTTATATAATTATCTCAAATGAATTCCTGAACATAGTTACATCACATGTTTATTATAACTGCTGTTTAACAAGCCTTTAGATTGCTAATGAAGCTGTTGGACTTCTGAAAAGAGGCATCTAACGAGGAAAAAATTACGTTCTTACCGCCAACTTGGTCATATTATAGGACTAATTAGGGAAGGCGGCGAGAAAAGGCGGACAGGGAAGGGAAGGCAGCTAGTGAAGGGAAGGCAGCCAGGGAAGGGAAGGCAGCGAGGGAAGGAAAGGCAGAGATGGAAGGGAAGGCAGTGAGGGAAGGGAAGGCAGCGTGAGAAGGTATGAAAGCGAGGGAAGGGAAAGCAGCTAGGGAAGGAAAAGCGACGTGGAAAGGAAGGCGGCGAGGAAAGGGGAGGGAGGTCAAACATATAACCGGCGTATGGTTTTGAATTTATTCCTACTATTAGTCTGTTAAATGATGACACGTTATTTCCCATATTCCCAGAGAGGTAAACCCATTGGCATCCATTTGTATTGGATTTCTCAGTAGACAAGTTCTCTGTTGCACACTAAGGAAACATTTTTTTATTCACATGTTATTATTTTAATCAACCATCACTGTGTTCTGGAATGGCAAATTGTTCCACCTACAAGAACATTGTACTGATTGTTTCAAGTAATAAAGTAAGTGCGCTCGAAATTACGAGTGGAGTTTTCTTTTGAAATGACGAACACGGATTTAGATCAAAAGTACTCGTTTACTCTGCCCATCTGTTGAATAGCGTAAGCAGAAGTTTAGTTTTCTACCATTGTTTTTCTCTCCGTGGTAACGAAGGATCCAAAAAATATTCGTTTCAACATAGAAGAGTCCAATGGAATCAAATATCAATGTATATCTTATTTCCCGCAAAAAAAAAACGTTAGTTACGGAGACTTGGAATATCGGGAAATAACAGACCTATGTTAATGTTTTGTAAAATTTATCAAATGATATTTTGGAAAATAGAGGAGGAATTTGTTGTGAGAGTATTTCCAGGAAGATATTGTTAACTCGGTCGTGAATGCTCTGGTGCGACCAAAAAATTGTCTTCAAAAGAATTTTGCCTATTTTTTTTAAATTTCGACAGCAGAAATTGTATGAAACATGTGAACATAATTCTAGCACGTTCCCTGCAAGACTGTCAGGGTAGGGAAACAATTAATCGTGCACAATTAAATTATAATGTAATAAATATCAACTGCTAAGAAATACTTTGAATGTACACCCAATATTTATATTAACATTGAATGAACGAATATCATCTATTGACTACTTAAGTACGTTACAATGTACCCACAACAGCCGACCTGAGGCGAAATTTTTACGAAGACGGCATTAGCAGTGGTGCTGCTTTTTGATTGGCAATAAGATCCTTTGCTGGGACTAATTTCCATCACATGACCCAATTAAAGGTGTAACCGCAGATGCTTCACGTCGCGTTGTTGGACACTTTCGAAGGAGGATGATTGATGTGATGCCACGGCATCTCCAAGATCTTGATCTTCTTTCCCTCCTGCCGTCGCCAGTATCCAACGGGCCCAATTTTCCACTTCGCCTCTCCTATGCTTATGCGATCCTGCACAGCAACTGGTAGACGGTCGTGACGGGCTCTTGCACAGCAACTGGTAGACGGTCGTGAAAAGAGACTCCTGGTCGAGATAAGGCCATAAATACTGTTGAAGGGATGATTGGGACGTTTGAAAACGTGTCTAAGGTTATGTTGCGTTCCCGCATTCTGTTGATGGAAGGCAGACGGATGGCATTGACAAATGTATGACATTTTTGATTTGATTCACGAGTTATTTAGCATTGGCCTGATATTCAAGAAGCTTCATTGCAGTCATTTATCCTGAAAAAATACATGTGAGCAACGTCATTATTTTCCTCTACACTTTCAGTCGGAGCAAGTCAAATGTGATGATCAAATGCCGCAGAGTTGGTGGATCAGTTTCTACTGAATCGCATTTCGCGCCTCTTGATTTCTAATTTTTAGCTTCGAATGTTTTTTTTAACATTTTGATTTCGTTCTAAAAAAATTGAAGATACATGTTTATATCTGGAATGCTACATTTGCATTGTTACATTTAATTGAAATACCACGGGAATGAAAATATTATTAAAAACAGATATGGGGGAATGGGGTTTTACAAAGTGTTTCTCTGAACCATTTTACAGTTTCCATAGACTTGCAAATCCGAAAGGCTCACGGATGCCAGCATCCTGCTCTGGTGTCGCTCTTTCAAAAAGGCCTACGCTTTGGTGTCTTTCGTGGATAAACCAACTACCGATAACTGTTCGACTTAGTACCGATAACTGACAGTACAATATAGGAAGCAGCATTGGCTTGCGACAGTAGTTTGCGGCAACCTGGATTCAAGCTACCTTACTGCCTTTCATGTGCGTGTATATTCCAAATTGTTCGTCGGCTTCCACGTCTGACCTTGAAAGGTCTAGGCTGTTTCTTATTATGCCTATCAACAGTATTGTGTTCCTTTTGTTTTGTTCCCGATATCCCTGCGTGGAGATAGTATGTTTTTAGGTATACATATTCCTGTGAAGAAACAGCTGTAATATTCTGTAAAAAAAGTCAAATCTCCATGCAGGGATTTCGAAACAAAACTCAAAAAGACACTCTTCTTGCTGGTTTTAGCTAATAGACAACACAATAAAACACACCCAAAGTGATCCAGATGATAAAGTAGGTGGAACAAAGTTTTTATTACTAGAAACTGGCAGGTTTGATCCTTCGTATGGCTTAGTGGTGTTAGGTAAGAAAAACTTATCTGAGTCTGCCCACGAGATTTGTAGGCATAGGTTTATCTTAATCTTATTATTATTTATGATTCGATAATTGAGATGACGACGAAGGAGAAGCGAACTAATTTTTCCAAACTGGAGAGCTGGTTTTCAATTTATATACCAAAGTTTCTACGTGATTCCCATCCACGTTAGCAAGGTGACCGCAATACTCGCACTCCCTTCCCTCCCGCCGGAACCAGAGCGACTATAAGCTTCCGGTTCATATTTATAGGTCCACAAATCTATCCCAGAGTTGCTGAAGGAAAACTAGAACCCAGAACCGACATTAACGGTCCTGATGATCTTATGCTGCTTTCCTCATACACAAACAAATATTTCAGAAAATAGTTCAGGTAATTCAGAGACATGAAGACCTAACTATATACTCGGGTGCCGACATAATGTACTTCCATCTGCTCGATTTTTTAGACTGTGAGCAGCCTGATGTTTGGAGTCGTACTGGTGCTGCTTGCAGCTTGTCACCAAACTGTGACTAGCAAACAAAAATATCAGAGATAGATGGGCAGTAGTGGATGCAGTGTTTTCTGGTGTTCCTCATGGGTTTGTTACATTTTAGGTCATGTGTCACAATTCATCAATGTATGTGGCGTTGTTTGTCACAAATGGCACACAAGACTCAGCTAAAACCCTCTCCCTTTCCAGCCGATCAGCATCGTCTCCAAACAGCAGTCCCGCATGCTCTCCCGTAACCGCAGCAACGCAGGCTCTCCCGCAACCGCAGCCCCGCAGGCTCTTCCGCAACCGCAGCCCCGAATGCTCTCCCGCAACCGCAGCCCCGCAGGCTCTCCCGTAACCGCAGCCCCGCAGGCTCTCCCGCAACCGCAGCCCCGCCGGCTCTCCCGCAACCGCAGCCCCGCAGGCTCTCCCGCAACCGCAGCCCCGCAGGCTCTCCCGCAACCGCAGCCCCGCTGGCTCTCCCACAACTGCAGCCCCGCAGGCTCTCCCGCAACAGCAGCCCCGCAGGCTCTCACGCAACAACTGCCCCGCAGGCTCTCCCGCAACAGCAGCCCCGCAGGCTCTCCCGCAACAGCAGCCCCGCAGGCTCTCCGCAACAGCAATCCCGCTGGCTCTCCCTCAACAGCAGCCCCGCTGGCTCTCCCGCAACAGCAGCCCCG
>SDVV010020465.1:0-13317 GCA_016164225.1 Gammarus roeselii | reverse complement strand
GACTCACGACAGGATAACTGCAGTTCCGCCGACTCACGACAGGATAACTGCAGTTCCGCCGACTCACGACAGGATAACTGCAGTATCGCTGACTCACGACAGGATAACTGCAGTTCCGCCGACTCACGACAGGATAACTGCAGTTCAGTCGATTCACGACAGGATAACTGCAGTATCGCTGACTCACAACAGGATAACTGCAGTATCGCCGACTCACGACAGGATAACTGCAGTTCCGCCGACTCACGACAGGATAACTGCAGTATCGCCGACTCACGACAGGATAACTGCAGTTCCGCCGACTCACGACAGGATAACTGCAGTTCCGCCGACTCACGACAGGATAACTGCAGTTCCGCCGACTCACGACAGGATAACTGCAGTTCCGCCGACTCACGACCAAATCGGAATGGAATTGCTGCCTATCAAAAGTGATCGAGCGCGGACTAGTATCAGTTTACGCGTTGCTAAAAATAGTCATCGCCGGAGAGATCCATACTTTGAAATACTCTCCTTTATTCAACATAAAAATTGGCACAATAAAAATATTTTATGAAATAATTTCAACCTCACACCTAATTAAAATAAAACAATGTATTTTTTTCCATTAGTTAAAATTTCCTCTGTCTAGGAACTCCAGAGTGTTATATTCTGTACACAAGATGAATTCATTTGATGAGAGCATCAGGTAAACATTTGATGACAGCACCAGGTAAATATTTGATGAAAGCAACAGGTAAATATTTGATGACAGCAACAGGTAAATATTTGATGACAGCAACAGGTAAAAATTTATTCCTTCCCCCGTGCAACACGTTCTCATCCCATCTGTCCCTGGCTGGGTAGCTATCAATTTCGTCGTCAAGACTGGTCCATTTACCGGGTCGATGAGTCTGACAAAGATTAATAAAACCGTTTAGATGAAGTCAGAGTAAACTTTATCAGTGACCCTAACTGATGAATTTACCAAACTAAGGTTAGTGCGCCGGAGATTAGCGCCAGAGATTAGCGCCAGAGATTAGCGCCAGAGATTAGCGCCAGAGATTAGCGCCAGAGATTAGCGCCAGATATTAGCGCAAGAGATTAGCGCCAGAGATTAGCGTCAGAGATTAGTTCCAGAGATTAGCGCCAGATATTAGCGCAAGAGATTAACGCCAGAGATTAGCGCCAGAGATTAACGCCAGAGATTAGATATACTAAATTCAATAAGATTTCAGAATTCAGGGATTAAAGGATTTCAAATTTTTGTTAGGTATAATAACAGGTTGACGAAATAGAGCAATATCAGATTACAAATATTATATGGACCAAGTCAAGATAATATTTGTTTACCTCAGATAATCTTACTATTAACCTATAACTAAGAGTAATGTGTGTCCGTGGACCTTGTTGCAGGACCTTGTTGGACCTTGGGCAATGGACCTTGTTGCAGGACCTTGTTGGACCTTGGACAATGGACCTTGTTGGACCTCGGGCAATGGACCTTGTTGCAGCATTTCTCTATCCTCCATTGTTCAATATGTCAAGACAAGTGAAGAGGTCACACTGGACTAGAGATTCCATAAATAATATGTAAGCTAAGTAAGATCGACGGATATTTACTTTATCATGACAAATTCAAACTGACATCAATCTAAGAAAGTTGAGTGTATGAAATGTCCAGCAGGAGGTTGTATATTACATTTACTAACGTTGTGTTTGGCCAACGAAAACACAAATTTTGATCCCAATTAGTCAATAGAACAGGTTACATATGACCAGGAAAGAAAAACTTTTCGGTGAGTCACAATCGATGGATCTGATAATTGAACAGGTCTATGCATGAACCAAATAACGGGAAATGTAGGTATAGAAAATAAAGAGAGAAATAAAAGAAAGAAAGAGAAAACTTTTATTCACGTGATTCCTCGTGCTATTTTGGTAGGGATACAAAGTATTTCTTAATACTAAAATATACATTCGATTAGAGGTCCAATTAAAACGAGCAATGTATTTGGTTCCAAATAAAACTTGGTAGCTCCATGGAACAAATGAGTACATTCGGGTCTGTCACAATTATAGGTTCATTCATGCAGAAAACGGCCTTTTTTTTTTTTTTTAATAAATTTGTACACAAAAAATTTAAAATTACGTACAATGACCAGCAAAGACCATCGTCTCAGCAACCAATATTTAACCTTGAGGAGTTCATCACAACTTGTAACTGAGTAATTGAGACGGGGTGTGAACGGTAGGGACACATCTTGCTTTCCAACCTGGACATAAAAACAGGACTCTTTCCGAAACACGTTACGACGAATGAGCTTTCAAAGTAAGTTCAAAATGCTGAATAAAATACACAATTTTTTGATGACTCAAGGTATTGTGATAAGACATGGAAATTCTTAAAAAGGAACTGGTCTAATTTTAGTTCACTTCTAAATGCACCTATGTTGCTACTTATAATTGCATCGACATCAATCGCAATCCATGATTAGTTGGAATTGGGTTGGTGGTAGATTTGCAAATCGCTTTGTTGCGAAGTTTATGCAAAGGGTCATTTCTCAGTCAACAATCTGTATCAATTCAAGTCTAATAGTTTTAAAGCTTTGTGAACAACAACTGCAGCAGAAAGTTGATAAAGAGATGGACTGTGTGGTCACGTCTGCCAGCATTGGATGGTGTTCTAATGGCACGCTTTGAACTATGAGAGACGGGTCTAAGGTTTGTTTTATATTGGAAGAAGCATACACGTTTATGAAGTAAATCTAGAAAGGATGAATAATGCTGTAGTACAAAAGACCTGTTGCAGAGACCGTTAGACAATGTTTATTTTTGTGGTGGATGCCACACGATTTCGATCATTTCCCGGCAACAAGAGAGACGCGATCTGTCTAGTTAAACCTCTGGTCTATCATCAATCACACCAATAAACATTGATTTGATACACTTGCAATTGACCCTGTGTCAGGAATGAGCATGAAAACATCATGATCGCGAGTGAACACTTATCCGATAATGGGTATGTACTAACATTTGGTAAACATGAGAACGGCAAACGGAAGAAGACTATTTTGTGCCACCTACAAATATTTCAACAAACTGTGTAGTTTTATCTTGTTATAAGACCCAGTAATTTTGTGGCATTGATAAAATAAAACGAGGAATGACAACAGGAATCTTGAACACTAACGAACTATAATGTTATTCACGTCTAATTTGAGTTTTCTTTTTAAAAATATCTCTCACGGGTTCAGTTTTAAAAAAGACTTCACAAAAACAATTAAATAATTATTCTACGATTCTGACACTGTCGGATTCACTGGTATTGGATCAGTGGAATTGTCTTTATTGGTCATGAATCGTGAAATGACATTAATGGCACACCATAACCTAGAACAAGAAAAATAAACAAATGACGCCATTGTTTGTTCACGTTCGCATTCGAAGCCAATTACCGTGATTAAAAACCTGTAATTAAATAACCTCCCAGTGTTAATGCTTCCTTTCAAACTAGCAAAGTGAGGACACAAAAACCCACTGACGATCCCGTATCATTAAATAACGTCATGAGAAACCCCGTCATGAAAACCCACTGACGATCCCCTATCATTAAATAACGTCATGAGAACCCCGTCATGAGAACCCACTGACGATCCCTTATCATTGAATAACGTCATGAGAACCCACTGACGATCCCTTATCATTAAATAACGTCATGAGAACCCACTGACGATCCCCTATCATTAAATATCGTCATGACAACCCCCGTCATGAGAACCCGATACCGTATCATTAAAAATCGTCATTGACGGTTAGTATAAACATTAATGATGAATGCTATTAACAAGCTCAATTTAATCTAAAACACGAAAAGTGTAAAGACTAGAAAATAATAGGTATATTCTATACAATTATTGATATACGCCAGCACCCTACTGATATATTTCTTGCCAAGGGCACGACATGTTTACCTGCTCCGCTGCTTGTTTGCTAGCACTCTGTACGCGTGGTTTGAATAATGACGATATTGTTGACCTAGCAATCCAATTTCATTAACAGGCATTTATATCAACGGTTTCGTTTCCTGATCGTCTATTGATACAGCTTCAATAAAACTACTCCATCTTTAAGCTTCCGTCCCTGGTATTCCCATATATTTTTTCAATTAGCTTTTTAGCCACTTCACACCGTTCATCTGTTATTTCCACCCAAAACCGAACCGACAAACATTTCGCCCTGTTTTCCTTCTCCTCAACACTTCTTTCTTTACTAACCTCCTGTTGATGTTCCCTCAGGTAATCTCCCTCACTCTCCATTTAGGAGCAGTTTTACCTCTCCTCGCCTATTTTCCTCTCGCACCCCCGTCCCCAGTCCACCCGTCCCCCTTCCTCCCCCTCCTTCCCCCGTCTCGCGGGGCGACGACAGAGTCTTGTTAATTTCCCCCACCATTGTTTCCAGCGAGATTTTTCCGCGTGACGAAGCGACTTTTTTCTTCCCTCGGGACTTCCTTAAGTGACGCTGGTAAAGGAGAGCACAACCTCGCAGGAAACACTCGACGAGACACCAAATATGCTGGGGCGGTACACATGACAGAGGAACTACATAACATGTGTTTATGCTGGTTATGAAGGAGAGGTGCTCATGAAACTTAAATAAAATATTGGGTACATGCATTTGATATATCAGGGCGTCATACATGACAGACGAGCGACGTAACATGCGTGGATGATGAATGTGGATGAGCGCGTGATGCAAGACAGAACACCACCATATTAGGCTCGTGCATTGAATGTGTTTGGGGGTACGCAGATATATGAGCAAAATAGCATGCGTGTATATTGAATATGTTACACATGATAGACTAGCAACACAACATAGCTCAACAACACAACATAGCACAACATAGCACAACAACAACATAACACAACATAGCACAACATAGCATGCATGTATATTGAATATGTTACACACGATAGACTAGCAACACAACATTTGTGCACGTTGAATATTCTGGGGTGGTATATACTGGACACACGTGCAATGATTATTTTTAGTATATTGGGGTATGCTCTGTTAAACAGTCGAGCAAGGAAACATGAGTGTGTTTGTATTGAATATGTTGGGAAGGCATATATATACTCGTACACGACACCTACGCAACTGAGATGGGTGTACATGTGGCCAAAGGAGCCAAATAATGGTAAAATATTGAACAGAGAATTCATTCTTGTTGGATCATGTACCATCATTGCAATAAATGCATGATTTTCGAATTTTCATATCTCTATCCATGCAATGAGAATGCATACATTCACGGATGTATGCATTCGTGAATGTATGGTACATCTGTATGGTACATCTGTACATCTGCTACTGCCGTTCACTCCTGTATGAAGGAGGGAATGGTTCATAGACGGTTAGGAGGAAACGGCTCATAGACGGTTAGGAGGTACTAACGTCATAGACGGTTAGTATCAACATCAATGATGAATGCTATGACAAGCTCAATTTAACCTAAGACCACAAACAGTGTTGGATACTAGAAAATTAATAGGTTAATTCTATACAATTATTGATAAGCGCAAGCAGCCTACTGATATATTTCTTGTCACTGGTAAGACATGTTTACATGCTACATCCATAAACTTTTCAATCTCATGGCAAGATGTTGGAATCATTCGCGAAAATTAAGCAATAATTGCACAGATGGTACCTATAAGAGGATTTAGAGATTTAGGATTTGATATTTAGGATTTTCCATTTATTTAGCTATAATGATGAGTGGAAAATGTAGGAAATATCCCATACACAACTAATATGTGCCAAGTCATCGTCAGCGTATTGAGCTGTTCCGGATACTACATCTGCTACTTAAATATACTTTATATTAACATATAAGTAACAGTATTCAGCATCCAACCAATTAGTGGCGTTTGTTGGAGGAAACTCTCCATTGTTCGACATGTCAGGATAAAAAAGGCTACAAACCCAGTCAAATATTATCGTCTAAAGATGATACGATTAAGCGCGATTATCGCCAGTGGTATGGTTTAATTATCAGATTGTGTTCAGACAAAACCGACGTTTTTCGAATAATTAACATCGAAACGACATCGGAAAGGGTCGTTTTTGTGACGGTAATATCGTCGGTTCATATAGTATAATCAACAAATAACAATTTTGAAAATGAACATAATTATTGTTAAAATATTGTGTATTTATAGTCAATTATCCAACGATTATCGTGTGTTTATCGTATGATGATGATCTTTCTTGGCGGCTAGTCAACGAGCTGTTGGTGAATTACCCTGCAATTAACGTGTGTTTATCGTCTAATTATAATCTTTTTCAGCCGTTGGTCACCAAGAGGGTGGATTTTTTTTGTCGGTTGTGGGGTAGTTATCCCGTAATCCCACGCTGTACTTAACGGGAAATGCGGATGAAACTCGACCATCTACAATAATCAGTGGATGCATTTCCCATCGACAGACCAGACTGTTATCAACCATTAATGTGGCGCTGGTCACTAGCACAAGGTATCATTGAAGGCCGGTTATATACATATTCTCGATCAAATAGGTGTTCTGCACCGGATCAGAATATCGCTAACACAGAGATAGCTCAATTCAGCACAGGTAGACAAATTTTTTGTTACGGAAAAATACGTGAAGAATAAAATATAATTTGTAACTTTACATGGATAAATAAAATATAAAATGAATTCATGCCATTTATATTTTGGCGAATAGTCACTACAAATCGATATTTTTGACCATTGACATGAAACAAACTTGAAGTATATCACATTAAAAAAATCTACACAAATCATTGACAGCTTCAATTTTGTAAGCCTTCATTAGTTGTGGTAGAACATTAAAAACAACAAAACCAAAACATCTGTTTTGTTGATACATGACTTGGGAGTCAAGTTATTGGGACAACAAAGATGGTGTGTATGGCCGGGTATTGACGCGGTCCTGGTGACCTTGTTCCTGTCAGCTGTCAGTCTTGTGAAAACCACGTGGATCCGGTCAAGTCAAATTTGATACAAGCTGAAGTATTTGATGATATCGACAAGAAGCTGATACTAATGATGACGAAGAGCTACAGAGGGCAATAGATAAAGATAGGATTCGGACACTTCCTTCCTCCAATCTTTATTAAGCGCCACGACACCGCATGTCGTGGCTGATGACAGATGCGATCGTGGTTGTGGTTTCCACTCCCGTGGCGCAGAGGTTATCACAAATTATCGTACTTGGCGGTGATGAGTACATTTTTGGAACTTGATCTTTATGTTGTCTACATTACCATATTGCAACATATGAGGACGAGATCTGCCCTTCAACTTTGTTCTGAATTAATATGCAAAGCAAATAAACCACAATATTGATCTGCCACCAAGTTAGTCCTCTACCAATTGCACGTTCATGCATCACATTCTTTTCTATTTTATGACAAAGTAGTCTGTTTCAAAAGTAACAGAACACTGCAAATTAGCTGACTTTGTTGAAGAATGTTTGTTATTAGGTCTTGGACTGTAAGCACATTTGGTCTTCAAAGCTTATTTCCACTCACTGCGAAGGCGATCAATAGACCATTTGTCCACTTGTCTTCATTCTCAACAAGCCAGATAATGACCATCTTCTTTATTTCTTTGATTGGTTACACATTTTTTTTCAAATAGTGTTCAAGATAATGAATGCTTATCCACTTGTTGTACTAATGCCTTCGCGTACTGTGACAGACGTGCTGTCGGCGCCTTGTTCCCGAAAGGTATGGTTTCCCCTTTTGCCGAAGTATTTACATCATGGACAAAATGACTGCCCAGTGGCGGGGAGTAATATTGAAGGGAAAACTTGAGAGTTCAATGGAAATAAAAAGTGTATTCACAAACTTGATTTAGTTTATGATTGTTGAAAACGTAACCTACATTCACGTTGTTTTAATGACTGAGAATCGGCTATTCACTCAAAATTTAACTGAAATAGTGATTGATTGGAGCAATTGCCCAGGGTGTGCGGATTATTGATGAGAGTAAAATGGGACGAATCCTTAAATTGATTGGAAGGCTTCGATGTCTCTCGCGCTTATTAGGAATCGGTAGGCAATCTACAAAGATAAAAAATATAATATGTTTCAAATAACAGTTGATCTTCTTAAAGGTTAATACACAGTAAATTACTGGCGAAAACTGCATTATTAGCGGAGAATGTGAGTTTTTCTGTAGTTATATGAAGAAGAACGACTAAGGTACTCCCGAATGATTGAATGATAATAAACGCAAACGATGATAAATTGGTGGTAGGAATGAATCGATGACCCAGTTGCGACGTAACATGTCATAGTTTCATGCATACCTCGTTTATGTCATCGTTCGTTATTGTGATGTAATTACTGTCATCGAAATGCTAAAATAAGCGAAGACCTTGACAGTCTTATTCACTTCTTAAACGTAGCGTCATTTTCATATCCTTGTATTCATTAATTGGTTTGTAGAATGACTACTGTGTCGTGACCACTCTGTGGTTGATCATTCGAGAAAAAATAAGGAGCCAATTACTTAACGATACGATGGCAATGCGAATAATATAAAAAAACATATATTTTTTTAAAACGAGCAAAACTATAAAACGGTGTTTCCATGAACAATCTATGAAATAACTCAAAATTGTTCAGTATTAGTCATTCATCGGATTGCCATATGTTCATTTTAAATATTTTCTGATATCGTCGATTCATGAATAGTCAATTTCAGTCGGGTATCCTTGAATCATCGACAATCATTTTTTGCTTTAACGTCGGTTAATGTCGATTCACCTGTTATCGTCGGACACTCGACGATTAACTTTTATCGTCGGCTGAACGACAGTAAAAACTGAAAACCGACAGTTAGCGCACGATCGTCCGATGATAAAGTCTGACCGGAAAGTTAGGTGAACTGGCATTTAATAATCATTACTAGATACTGTTTACATTGATTTTCTATAAAGAAACTGAGACTATGAAATTTCCACATTGAATTGTATTTAACATTTACTCGTGTAATGTTTGGCACATGAAACACACATTTTTAAATTAATTACAACGTTAACGTAACAGATTACATATGCACAGAATAAAGACATTTTAATAAACTATTAAAATGGGCCGATAATTTAAACAGGTTCCTAAGTGTATGAGTCGACAGGAAATGTGAGTACATGAACAGGAAAACAATACATATGAAATGAAATGAGAGAGACCAATAACAGCGGAATAAGGCAGAGCTGAAGACTGATGAGAGGAGTGTTTGGATGGGAGGAAATTGTTTGAGGTAGGAGTGCCATCGACAAGTGATGAGTCATGGTTTTTAGCACTCAATGAAGTTACTTTACCTTCTTCTGTCGCATCAACTGCTCGCTTCTTGTAAGTGCACTGTTAAAAATATTGGCGGTATTTTAACGAAAGTGTCTGGCAATTCATTAGCCGGACACCTTTTATTCATCCTTGAAATTCAACCGACAACGTTAGCATGACCGCTTCAACACCGAATTATGTTCCGAATTCCGTTAAATGAACAACTGGTCGGGGCGCATTTGCTGTCCAAACAGCTGAGTTTTTCTGTTGATATTGACAGATGATTATACGCATTCTGTCAATACACCGCAGACTGTCCGTCATTATGACTGACGTCCGGTTTCGTTTTTCCTCATAAACTGCTTTATTCTGCCGAGGTTCGAACTCGCAACATGCTGTATAGCAGTCACATACGCTAACCACTCTGCCACTGCAGCTCCTGCAGATTACTGCACATAAAGGCGTTTTTAAATATCATTCCTCTTTGGCTTTGGACAAAGCCCACTGAACATTCGCTACAAAACAGCCTTGTCACTGCAAAGGCTCGAACTCGCCACATGCAGCACTGCAACGAGATAGGCTAACCAGTCTGCCTCGGTGCCTTTTGTATATGATCGCACATAAAGTTTTTTTTTAAACAATTCTCCTATTCGGCTTCGGATATCGCCCAATGGACATTCGTCCAAATGTGGTCCCGCGCATTCATTGAGTAAAACTAGCAATAATGTAAAAAATCGCAGGTAAATTATTAGTATGATACGAATTGATATTATCGATATTCAAATCTCATTATACGTTATTTCCTTCCATCGTGACATTATTTCAAAAGGGATACTTGCATAGTGATTTAAAAGACGACCATTTAAAAGATTCGACAAGCAGATAAGATAGTAGGGTACCACATAAGAAGGCATGTATTCAAAACGGTGAGTGCATCTTTTGCTTTCTATTTTGAGATCGATAAACCTATGTCATTATCACCTAATTATTAGAACCGTTGAAACGACGGACAGTGATCGGTGTTCAAATTGGCTAGACAGCAGACAAATAAAAAAAATTCCGTTGCAACATAATTACGGAAAAAGTACGGTATTCGAGCAGTTATTCCGGCATTTTGTCGGAATAAAAATATAAAAATGTGTTGACATTACAGATGAAATGTAATTATCCGGTAATAGATTAACGGAAATTTTAACAGACAATTATCTATTGTTTTACAGGTTTTTTTCAACTGTGTGGTCACCATTGCTAAGTGTTTTTTTTTACTGAAGTACCTCATTAGAATACTGCATCCTGGAAGAATAAACTACTTCTCTGATATTGAAAGCGGTTAGTCGGTCCCGTCATCTTCTCGAAAGCACTCCGAGATTTGGAGGTTCTTGGAAAAGAGTTCTGTTTCACGACTACAGGAACAATTAGAATATTTCAGTAATATTATAAAAGTTCTAACCTCATCCAGCTTATAGACTCAGGATCATTCATTGCCATTCACGTGTCATGAATGCATTCATTATAATATTTTGTGGAAGGTGACTCAAGTTGTTAGGGTAACTCATGATCAATAGACTCCCGATAAAATCAGGATTGGATTGCATGTTATCAGAAGCGGTCGAGTGCAGAGCTAGCAGCTTGTAGACCGCGCATTGGTCAACACAGCAATCGTGACTTTGAAGTCTTGCTCTCCGTTCAATATAACATTTGCTAGTTTAAAACTATTTATGAAATAGTTACAACCTTATATCTTATTGCAGGAAAAAATATTTATGTGTCCGAGGAACTCCAGTGTCATATTCCACTCTCACAATGAAAACACATTGATGACAGCAACAATAAAGGGTTATTCCTTCCACCGAGCATATCCGGATCTATTGCATGGATAACATTGTTGAAGTTACTTTCAATATCGTTCACAGCACGAACAACGAAGTCAAGGTTGCCTACTTCCTTTTTCATTTATAGTTCCAAGCTGTTGATTGAAATTTTGGAAGTTGTTTGTTTATTTGCAAATCGAATCGAGTAAAGAACTCATTGCAAGTGTTAGATAGAAAAGAGGAACTTCTAGATCTAAAAAAAGTAATTTATTCACAGAATGCTTGTCACGAATAAGAAATGTTCTAATGATCATCGATTTAGTCCCTACTAATCGCAAAAATAGATAGACCGAAGTTGATCGGGAGTAGTTTAGACACAACTCTTGTTTATTGTAGCCATGTGTTCAGAACTGATACGCATACTGCGTCTGGGTCCCTCAATCGGCTCATCAGCACCGGCCCCACTGATCAGCTAGGCTGGTGATGGGCTCCCAGAGTGATTGTCGTTGTTGGTTTCCTCTTCTCCATTGTTGACTGTTGAAGGCGACCTAACACGCTTAAATTCACTGACGGAGTTGTATGCAGTGCTTGGCCTGTTTCCAGTTGTCACATGATTTGCGCTGCTGTGGCTGCATGCATCGCTCGTCAGCTGATGACACGGCCCTGCACGTGTAGAGGCGCAGTTGATTCTGCTTTCCCCTTCGCTTGCCACCGCAGACGGTCGCTGTCTGATGGATTGTTGCATATGAGACTCTGTTGGAGTTTTGATTGTTGACCCTGTTGGTTCAGTTGCCGCTTGACTCATTGCCGCTGTTGCTGCGTGGTGTAATCTTGTTCAGGTTAGTGTCCAGCTATTGCTGCATGGTGTAATCTTGTTCAGGTTAGTGTCCAGCTGTTGCTGCATGGTGTAATCTTCTTCAGGTTAGTGTCCAGCTGTTGCTGCATGGTGTAATATTGTTCAGGTTAGTGTCCAGCTGTTGCTGCATGGTGTAATCTTGTTCAGGTTAGTTCCAGCTGTTGCTGCATGGTGTAATCTTGTTCAGGTTAGTGTCCTGCTGTTGTTGCATGGTGTAATCTTGTTCAGGTTAGTGTCCTGCTGTTGTTGCATGGTGTAATCTTGTTCAGGTTAGTGTCCTGCTGTTGCTGCATGGTGTAATCTTGTTCAGGTTAGTGTCCTGCTGTTGTTGCATGGTGTAATCTTGTTCAGGTTAGTGTCCAGCTGTTTTTGCTGCGTATTTTTTGGACTGTTGCTGACGAGTTCGTGAATTTAAAAATACTATTCTGACTGTAGGTTGATTTTTTTTATGTGAGTGAGAAAATCACTGATGGTTCTGTTGAGGCTGCTTACGTTATTTATAACAAAGTTAATGGTCCTCAAAATTCACCGTCAGGTTTTGAGTTTTCAACATTCTAAACTCATCCATTTGCTTTTGTCTTGAAGAGACGCGTTTTGACAAACACCGTCATGGATGTAGATTTGAGTTTCTGGACTGATCTCGGATGTTGCTCAGGTCCTGTTCTGAGGGAAACATCGCAATAATGAAACAGGATGATGCGAAGCACACTATTACAATGATTGCTGTGAAGTTCCGAGTTGGCGCATTGTACAGTTGACTCTTTGCATATTTAGTACTGTGAATTATGATGATTGCATTTTGTGACAAGCATTAACGATTAAACGAAGGTGCTTACTTAACTATAACAATCTTCTAACCGATTTTTTCATGGTGCTGTACAAAAAATCCAGGGTGAATATCTTTCACGAGTATTTCACGGAATCAAATTGCGACCCTGTGTCTCTGGTCCCCTTTCTAATTATACTCCACATTTTGCTTTTGGAATTGAACGGGTCGCATTTGAAGGAGATTTGTATTTACAATTCTGGAGCTTTGAGCCAGAGGGACAGCAAGATGTTCATGCAGGCGCACTCCTCTGCAGTGATGAGGGCGACGGCAAGATGTTCATGCAGGCGCCCTCCTCTGCAGTGAGGAGGGCGACGGCAAGATGTTCATGCAGGCGCACTCCTCTGCAGTGAGGAGGGCGATGGCAAGATGTTCATGCAGGCGCCCTCCTCTGCAGTGAGGAGGGCGACGGCAAGATGTTCATGCAGGCGCCCTCCTCAGCAGTGAGGAGTGCGACGGCAAGATGTTCATGCAGGCGCCCTCCTCAGCAGTGAGGAGTGCGA
>SDVV010020464.1:0-13317 GCA_016164225.1 Gammarus roeselii | reverse complement strand
TTTTATTAGAATATTTGAGTGAAAAATGTGATTCAATTCTCGTCGCTGGTACACATTAAAATCGGAAACTTTCTCTTAATGATTGAAACGCCTTGTATTGTTTCACTTTCGTCATGTAGACATCCAAACATAACCACTTACAACTATGAGTTGAGCGTGTGTTACCACAGTGCGTCAAATATATTTATTTGGCCAAATAAGAAGGCAATCCTGCGCTGCTTCGTGACTATCATCGCTTTCCAGAGTGGCTTATATTCATGTGCATAAATCAACGGGAGCCCTCGCCAGCGATGATAAAACACTGGGGGATTTGTGGGCCTCTCTTTGCGATCCATGAAATTTGTTTCATTGTCGGGACATTGACTGCTGAATTGAAATTAAATATTCGCCGAGTATTTCATTTCATTTACGCAGTCCTTCAGTAGTCATTTCGTATTTTATCACAAGGTATTGGGAAGTTATGGGGTGACCCAAAACATGGATTTAAAATACACTTTGTTATTCACCGGAAAAGCACGAGGTATTTTGAGAATAAAGTTTTTAATACCATTATTATTATTTTAGTTCCTACTATTATTATCAATATCATAATTATTTGCATTATTATTATTATCATAGTTCTGCACGGGGTGAGACTATAAAGTGTGAATTTCTGACAATGATCAACAGTGACGTTGAAATGACAAAACAAATCTAGAAAATTGTCTTGTTAGATGTCTGTTTTCCAGAGCCAGCGATCGATCGGTCGGCCCCTCGGCACAACAAGGTACTGCATGCCACACAAAATGTTTTGTCTAAATTATCCATAATTTTCATAAAATAACACAGATTTACATAATTTACAACCCATTTACATACGCAATTTGTGACTAACAAATAGCTGGGAGAAATTACGTACAGATGTAAGAAGTATCCACTCAAAGAAACGTCGAGTGTGTTACAAGTAAAAAGAAACACTATTTCAAGAGGAGGCCGTGTCCAGCGGTTAATTTTTTTTTCTGTGAGAAACGAATCGACCTCTACCGTAATAAACATAAACTCGTTCATATATTCAAAGGTCCACATCGTCATCATAAAATGCAAACCAGCCAAATTTATCGCTTGTTCAAGTTGACGGAAGATAAATAAATTCCCATTTTTTATTTATCCGCTTCCCATAAGGTTTCGTTGGTCACCGTCAACCGAGTGTTGCTGTTTCTGCAGCAACGGCAACAAGCTAGGCAGAAGAAATAATACAAAGCCGCACAGCCGTGGCCATCAACAATTCTGTCCCTTCAACTGAATGCTGTTGAAGCTCCAGCGCTTTCAAGTGCTGAGCTTCGCTGCAATGTAAACTGCGCGGTCTGACGGTACAGGCTTTAGCATGCTCATGGATAGTCTCTTTTACAGTTGTAGTCGAAAGACTTTCAGGATACCGTTTGCAGCTTTTACGGTTGTGTTCGAGGCACTTAATCAAATAAATAAATATTTTTATGGGTTTAGTGGAGGGACTTCCTGAATACTGAACCCTTCAAATAGAGGAGCACTATCAGTGTTTGCACTACTGCTGGATGAATATTACCCATAATCTCTTAACATAAAATTTGTTATTCCGTGGAGCAACAAACCAGGATTGACATTCGGTGATAGTGAAAGAAAAAGGTTTCCCGAACTAACAGAGTATTATTTTCCACTTCTATAGACGTTCCCAAATATGCTGACCTATATACAAGTTTCTGCCTTATCCAATATCAATAAAACAGCTGAACATAGAAATGTAAGTCCTTAGGGCAAACACAATCTGAAATCAATCTTTAAATCATTATGTCTCACATCAACGGAAGGGGAAATGTTGCAAACTGTAAAATTCACTTGCGGCGACTGTACCATGTCTTTTAGAATGGAACATATTTCCCGCTAGATCTGCCCACTATTATAGTTTTCTTATGTGTGCTACCTATCTAGAATTATATCAGAAACGAATTGGAAAGAAAAGGAGTAACTTGCCGGGTGCTCTTAAGGCAAAAATTAGTGACGTCCCAATTACGAATAGTAATACCAGATTTGTGTGATTCCGTCGTTGTGATTGATTACATATAACACTTTATGTACATATACGTCAATTGAATCCGTATAATTTCACATCCAAATAGACCTATAAGAAGACGATATTTGAAAATTATATGGAGAACAAAAATTACAATCTACGCATAAGTTTTCGGTACGCATCGGGTGCATAGTAGTGGTGTCCCAAAACAAAGAGGTAGTCAAATCTCAGACTTCATGAGGAAAGTTGCCATAAGTCGCGATGCGGTTTTGTTTCAAACCAATTTTGTCTCACATTAAATTAGATTGATCGTAGTTAGAACCATGCAGTACATACAAATGTGACATTGGTGGTGAATCCATCGTTTATGGTATACTTTGTTTATCCGACGTCGCCGCCGTCTGGTTCTCAGAGATCTCTTCTCGCCCTCGTTTGTTTTTCTCCACGAATACATTCAAAATGAATATGCCAGTTTTATGTGTTGAGTCTGAAAAGTTTGGGTGTTGAAAATTTAAATGTGTTCATGTGTTATCGTAGAAAACAGTGACACCCCCACAAAAAAGGTACATCGAAGTAGACCACTCTATCCAAGCAGTTACCCGTAGAAACTCAGTGGCTTTTGACCGGAAACTGACAGCGAGAAAAGAGCCACTACCAATGAAAGCGATTCTGTGGCGTGGTAGTCAAAACTCAATGTATTCAGTCCAATAATTATTTAGTCGTAAGTCTTACGTTTTTCAATAAAGGGGAACGTTGAGGACTCAGGAAATAAATAACGAAATTACATTTAGAGATCACCTAATTTTCCGGGCTGAACGAAGTCCCATGCAGCTATGTGTAACGATAAGGGTGGAGGGCTCGCACAGAAACAGACATGGGCGGGACGCACTATTACGATCTATTGTCACGGCAGCTTGTACGCTTGACAGCTACTCGTTCCAAGACGTCGGCCTTCGGTGGCCTACAATATTGAAGCACTCAATGGTACAATAATGGTATTGAAGAAGTTGGTTTAACATGACCGTTCCGACCAATACATTAAAATTATACAGCACAAGAATATACGTGAAGACAAATCAAGAGTGACGTACTCAATAATGTTTTAGAGGCAAAGATTAGAGACAAGCGTGCATAAATTCCTTCATTGATCCTTTCTCACAAACGTATGCAAACAAATTTCATTGTTAGCGAGGTTGATTATAAACCCACCTATTATATAGATACGCAGACGCTAGGCCGAAATCCCCCCAGCAAGGGGGGTGGCCGACGGCAAGACGCACCTCACTATGTCATAAACTCACACATGCACACCTGAGCCCTTTTCGCAAAAGGGTTCGGCCGGAAACCACGCAACACACCCTCCGGGTCATGAGTGCGGTTCGAGGTCAGTGTCGGCAGCATGGCCCAACAGTGTGACTGGTTTATCCCTGCCGCGTTACGATGACCGGGCGCCCGGCGCCCACGACCATCCCGTCTCTCAACGATATGCCTAGGGTGGGAAAGCACATCAGGGCAGCGTCAAAACTCATCCGTTCACCGTCATTCTCCACTCATGCCTATCCAGTGCATGCTCTCTCGCTACCTCCACATTCACTTCTGTTCTCCATAACGCCTGCTTCACATCATCCTTCCACCCAAACTTCGATCTCCCTCTAGGCCTACGTCCACTCGCCTTTGCCTTCAACACCCATTTCACCAATGTGCCTTCATCCATCCTCACCATGTGTTCAAGCCATCTCAAAACACGCAAATCAACTCTGTCCTCTAACTTATTCACCATCCCCGTTCTGATTTGAACCACGTCGTTAGTGAACCTGTCTCTCAGTGACACTCCAGTTTCACTCCTCAAACATTTCATCTCGAAAACATTCAACCTTCTTCTCTCTTCTGCTCTCACCCCCAAGTTTCAGCTCTGTACAGCACAGTTGAGGCAACGACACCCTCATACACAGCTCTCTTCGCTTCCATCTCCAGTCCCTGCAGCTCATTACGCGCTTCAGTGCAACCAACACTTTACACCTCTCCTTCGCTCGTGACTTCACCTCAGTTACCACTAGTTCGGTCTTCTCCAAATGGGAGCCCAGATACCTTAAACACTGAACTTCTTCCAGAAACTCTCCATTTAGGAGGACACTAATTCTGCTGGCATCGACAGTCCTCGAGCATCTCATTACTTTACTTTACCCACGTTCGCTCGAAGCTTCATCCTACATACTGTACCAAACTCAGACACTAGCTTACATAGCTTCTCCTCTGAATCCGCCATTACAGCTATATCATCCACACACAGAAACTGGCTCAACTGCCCACTTCGTAGGTTTTATTCTCTAAATGTTCTTAATATGTTAATATTCCTTATATGTAAATGTTCCTAATATGTTGATGTGCATGTTCCTATGTAACCATGTAATAAATAAATAAATGTAAACTTGAGCATGTATGTTTCATTGTCCACAGTCATAAGGAAGGATAATAAGTAAACGTAAACCCCTGCAACCACTACTAATGTGATAAAAATAGATTGATGTAAATATTCCTAAGATGGAAATGTTCATATGTAACCATGTAAAATGAATAACTTCAAACATGAACATATATGATTCATTGCCCAGATTCATACGGATTGAAAGTACGTAAACGTATAATTGCAGCGCCTTCTATTTGTATCATAAATAAATATATATGTGTACTGACGTAACTGTGAAAATATATACATACATACAATGGGAAAAAGTACTTGGATTTAAAAAAATACAATAGCTTTTTGCTCTATAATAACATAGAACTAACATAATACTGCATTCACTACTAAAGAACCCGATGTCAGACCTAAGAATGTTACCGATCGAGCAATGTAAGCAAGTGGAAATCCTATTACAACGCTATTCATTCCCATTGAAATAACAACGGTGACTGGGACACTAAATAATACGATAAACACAGCTAATCGATAGAGTACTACAATACCGTATACTATTATACGAATAAAAACCTACAAATACGGGCTAACATTTCATGCGGATATGCCAATTCAATATAGCCAAACACCATTATCTCATTCAATTTTCCAAAGCGTATCCAAATTTTTGCTTAGGGGGTCCGCTACTGCTCATCCAAATGTGTTATAACAATATTCCTACCATCAACAATACCAAGCAATAGTTAGTGACAGAACACACTCTATAGATTGGTCTATGGTATAAAAGGGTCTACAAATACTATAAACCAAGCAAAGATAACCCTTCACGCCACGAAAGAATCCAAAATTCCAACACTTGCCACCCCAATGCGTCAATAATACCCTATCTGTATCGAAATGCCTAAGCAAGGCTGAGCGTAGACATGTATCATTACCTTGACAGGGTGTAAGGTCACCGTGCGCGATAACGAGATAGCATCTAACCCTGAGACAGTGAAGGATAGAGGTATGTTAGTGTATGGTTTTTTGAAATAACAGCGGTGCCTGCGACACTAAAAACTACGTATCAATAATTATATACCTACCGAAAAATAATTTATGTACTACACATACAGTCAACCTCCTATGTGCCAGGCTAACATTTCTTGTGGATGTAGCAAAACAATGAACTCTAACGTTACTTCATAAATAATACTTACCCTTTACAAAACCTATTTATAAATCCTATCACAACGCTATACGTGGCATTAGAAAACCCTAAATAAGTTATAGGTCGAGCAAAAACTAACAATAAATACCCATTGAAATAACAGCGGTGCCTGCAATACTAAATAATACGATTAATAAATAATTAAATATGTATACTTTTAAAAAATGAATAAAATCCTACACATACAGTCAACCTTCTATGTACCAGACTAACATTTCTTGCGGATGTGTCAATCAAAGAAACTATAACATAAATTCATTCATTTAGACCTATCCTTTACATTACCTATATACAAACCATCAATAATCATGAGCAATAACCAACAATCTCCAGGGCTGTTTTGCGCCACCAATGTCCAGGGAGTTCTCGCGGTCCCTATCTCCAAGGAAACCTCGTGGTACCTACCTCCACGGCGTTTTCGCGATACCTATCTCCAGGGCGATCTCGCGGTACCTATCTCCAGGGCGTTCTCGCGGTACTTATAACTACTCGTAGTCTTCTCGATTCTATTTTCATCGATCTACGAGATGATGTTGACGATATCATCCCGGTCATGGATGGTGGATCGGCCTATGCGTATTGCATTTTAAAAGAAGCTAGAGCCATATAAATATAACGCTGAATATAAATAAGGTCTTTTGATTACTAGCAATCATGAGGGTGGTATATGCTTATCCATCGTACAAACAATACGAAGCTATTGTACCAAAGATGTAGTGGATTCTTCCCAATCATAGCCAGTCTTGTAAGACGTACATTGCCTTGCCTACGAAAAACTGTTCTGCCTGCAGCTGCCGATATGGCTCGAAACATGGCACACGATTACTCGGAGCAGAAAGATATGCGAAAATCAATTAAGGAACATGGGATTCCAACACCCAAGATTGTTGTGAAAAAAGCCATGGTTGGAGGAAAGATTACAGGATTTGTAACGAAAAAATGTAAATCAATGAAGAACCTTGGGAGAAAGATGGAGTCGTGTCGTCCATTATTTATTTATTAATAAATACCACTGTTGATGCACAATTAACGTTAGTTTCGGGTGATGTTCTATACCGACAACATGCTTGGTGGATCATCTCTCAACATGACAGGGCAAGAAGCTTCTACGGGAAACTATGAAATAGGAGTGATTGATGTGTTGCCCTCCATCAACAAGAAATATTCAATTGAATCAACTATCGAGTCAAAATTGGAAAGAAATGATCTAAGTAAAAACAGCAGCCTGTATGAAGGTAGAATTGCAGATTCCTTAATAGAATTTCATATTATCGGGTCGGATGATGAAATGGTCGACTTCAGCTCGTTAACTGTAGAAGGGAAAATCCGTATTAGAAATGCAGATGGAAGCTCGTTGGCTGCCGCTGCACATGTAACACTCGTTTACGGATTTTTTCATCGCATGTTCCAAAGTCACTCTCTTTTCCTAAATGGTGTTCAGTGTAGAGAAAACAGTTACACAGGACCACTTAATAATCTCAACGCCTATACTTCCATGAAAAGGTCCGATCTAAACAATAAACGGTTGAATATGATGTATTAATCACTGCGAACACCCATTCCAGATACCATCGTCGCAGCGAATTTTGCTAATCAAAACGAAAATGAGGTTTGGATTCAAGAAAATGTACGTCATGATATACATATGATGTGACCACTAAACTTCGTTGTAGCCCGTAGCAACAGTTATCTATTGGATGATGTCAGCGTAAATATACGATTGAAGCTGGCAAAACCAAGTAGCGTTCTTCTAACACATGCCAATGAAGAATACATCTATGTAGTTAATTCATGCAAGTTATGGTGTAAAAAGATAATATCATACCCTACAGCTTTGCTTGCTCTAAATAAAGCGCTCACAAAAAACCAAGCCACGATTGATTACATGTTCGATCGACCTATTGTCAAAACAATCGTGTTTCCTACCGGTCAAAACTCCATCTCCATTGATTCCCACTTCAACGGGGTTGTTCAACATAAATTAGCCCTATTTCTTATTGATCAAGCGGCACATAACAAAGCATTTGTTCGCAATCCAAATTACTTCCAGCATAACGACATCACAAACGTTATCGTCGATGTAAACGGAAATTGCGTTACAAACATTAGATCACCGTTTCCCAGCGAGTGCGCCGAAGCATACCATCAAACACTTTCGGCTCTGGGGACGCGTAACAGCTCCCATCTCATCACAAGACAAAATTTCCCTGCAGGATGAATCATATTTGCAATAGATACAAGGCCAACCGACTTTGAAGATGTCAATAATTTAGAAAAAAGAACAAACATACGTATAACAGTGAATTGCGAAACTCCACCCACTACGAATAAGATCTTTTTCCTGGTAGGTTATACAATCGGTGTCATCCAAATAAATTCGGCAAAGAGGGTATTCCACAACTATCTACAGTAAACATAGATAATAATCGAAATGAAAGTATATCCATGAGCGATCCAATTATGAAATGTGCCTATATAGGATGTTTTTCTGTAAACAGAATGCCTATTCATCCAATGAACGGCTACGTAATTGTTAACAGCGAAAGCAATCCTAATAAAATGGGTCATTGGATCCAATATTAAAAAACTATAGCAAACACAATTTTTTTATTCGTTTGGGTTTTATTTAATGCAGGAAATATAGCACCGTATTATAATACTCATGCAAAAATATAATTTGTACTACAGACACCGATCCAAAGTGATCAATCTTTGGTTTTTGGAGCTTACTGCCTCTACTCTGCGTATTTTCTATGTCAAAAATATACCCGGTAAGCAGATAATCGAACGGTTCTCCAGCAACGAACGACGTAGAAATGATACCAAAAAAAATCATCATTTACGTGACTGGGAATCAACATTCGTGCAAGCAGAATATGTGTTTGGTTTCAACCTTTAATACTGCATGTAAATTATTATGTACCTGTCAGATTTATTAAAAATAAAAAAGGGTCTATAAATGCGTGTTATCATTATCCATAAACACTCAGAGGACTAGCATTCAAATTGCACATATGCAACATGAAATGCAATGAATTGCAATACAGTATGCCTTGCATTGAAAATGCTATAAAAAATACCGAAGGTAACCTATATGTAAATATGAAAACCGATATATTATGAATAATCCGAAAGCTGTATGTCCGTCCGTATGCCTGCTAAAACCAGTTCTGGTCCCGCCCGCCTGACTCCGGCCAACCCTCTACCCACCGCTAATTAGGTCCTATCGTATTCCTTCACAGGGCACGTCCTGCACCGTTTATAACTACTAGTGTACAACGATTTTGTTATTCACCGGGATTGTATTTTATATGTATTCCATTTTTCCCCATCGAATGTGTACAGTTTCCTCTGACCTGGAAACCTATCACTTATCATGTCCAATAAATTTTTGTCACTACCGACCTCCTCCTTTGTCACTCCTGCGCCTCATCCCCTGTAACTCTTGCCCCTCCTCCTTGTTACTCTTGCGCCTCCTCTCCTGTCACTCCTGTGTCTCCTCCCCGGTCACTCAGGCGCCTCCACCCTTGTCACCTATGCGCCTCCCCCCCTGTCACTCATGCGCCTTCTCCCCTGTCACTCATGCGCCTCCTTCCTTGTCATTATTGCGCCTCTCCCCCAACACCTTGGCGTCTCCTCCCCCGTCACTCATGCGCCGCCGCTCTTGTTACTCCTGCGCCTCCTCCCGTGTTACTCCTGCGCCTCCTCCCCTGTCACTCATGTGTCTCCTACCTCGGACCCTTGCGCCTCCTCCCCTGTCACTCTCTCCCCTCCTTCCTTGTCACTCTCGCCCCTCCTCCCTTGTCACTCTCGTCCCGCATTCCTTGTCTCTCGTCCTGCATCCCTTGTCACTCCCACATATTCTTCCCCCCTCATTCCCCTTGTATGCACAATGTGACAATTAAGTTTGTCTTCTAAGTTTCAACAGCCAAATGTGAAAATAAAAGTATTTCTAGACGGGAAGTAAGGCTTGTTCTGAACGATGTGCCTCAGTTGAGGAATATATTCTGTATATTAATACAGAAACCTCGAAAAAATTTATTGTTTCAGCGGATTTTGTTTACCAACGAATTGTTTGTTCTCATTAGTGTGAAACGATTGTGTTATTCACCGTGATTATATTTTAAAAACATTTAGTTTACCACATCTATTGTTTACTGTTTTCACTGTCCTCTTTGAACCGATCGCTGATCATGTTCAATAAATTCTAGCCACTCTCGCCCTCTTCTCGTCACTGATTTGTCTCCTCCTGCCATGTCACTCTTGCGCCTCCTCCTCCTTGTCCCTCTTGCGCCTCATCCTGCCATGTCACTCTTGCGCCTCCTCCTGCCATGTCACTCATGCGCTTCCTTCTTTGTTACTCCTGTCATGTCACTCATGCGCCTCATGCGCCTCTTCGTGCCATGTCATCCTTGCGCCTCTTCCTGCCGTGTCACTCATGCTGCTTCTCCTGCCGTGTCACTCTTGCGCCTCCCTCCGTGTCGCTCCACCACCTCTCACACTCGTATCCATAATCATACTTCTTCACACTACTATTACACGAGTATTTTTTCGCGTTTATTTTTGTGATCTAGAGCAGCATGTATCAAATAAAATTAAAATCCAACTATACATTTGTTATTTCTCTTATTTCACATCTCCATTGCAAGTCGCATATATTGTTTTGATTATTGATAGGTTGCCTGAAGTTTCGTAACAGAACATACATTGAACAAGCTGGTAATTTGTTATTGAAACTGAAGCAAGTGGTGGGTAACAGTGAACAATCCATTTAGTAATTGCGTAGAAATAATCCTGAAAACAAACAGTAGATTTAGTTGTAGTGAGCGATATATTAGGTTACAATGATGAATAGGGTTGATAATAACGAACAATTATTAGGTAATGTCAACAAATTGTCAACAAATATTAGGTAACGGCGGGCAAACAGTTTAATAATTGCGAACACAGTTTTGAGTAACGGTCAACAATTAATTTGATAATCGAGAACAAAGTTAAGTGTAACGTTTACCAATTTCTTTGACAATCGTGAACAAAATACTTGGAAACTGTTGACAATTAATTTGATAATTATGAACAAAATCTTAGGTAACAGCAAACAATTGGCTTAGTAATCACAAGCAATCTCCTAGAATATGTGAACAAACGTCTAGTTAACGTAAACATAATCTTTAAAATAAAATACAAATCTGCCATAATAAACAAAATGATAGTGAGGTTGAACAAATAGTTTACTCATAGTAACTAAAACGACTCAGCCCAACAAACACGCTAAGACACATTGACTTTTCAGACCAACATTTAGTTATAATCACGAAATACTTTGCTAATAGTACCTAAATATTTTACCGATATGATTAAAAACTAGTACTAATTCAAGTAGTGATATTAACTAAAAGTCAACTTGTCGCATCTCCGAACAAAACAATTTGTCAACATGAAACTAAATTTAGTCATGTTAACTAATATTTATCTTTGTGAAAGTCATTATCGGATACTTCGTGCTGCCTGTTGAGAGGTGGTCTTATGCTTAAGATAGTTAATACTTCGTAGGTTTTTAATTTACTCACATAATCTACTCACAATAGCGAATGAACATCACACACGTTATCAGACCAAAATCAAGAGACTCCGCTATACAAAATCGACGAAAGGATCATCCGGGAAAAGATTATCTGCAAGGACCCAAATGGCAGGGCGGTCATAAACATCAACTAAAAAAACAAGAATATAAGCAACCTTCTAATCAGAAACAACGTAAACGCTGGCAACGAGATGCTTCAAATGTCCAATGTAGTAAACAAAATCAAACGTCCTGTAGGGAGAGGCAAATCTCTCAATCCATACAACATTGGATGACGGAGTGCACTGAAGGCAAGCATAAGACGTTCCAACGCAAGAAGCTGGTCCAAAAGAACTTTGCAGGAAATACACAAAACATATCAGTCAGCAGAGACCAACTGATTGAAAATACGTCCATCATCATTTTTCTGCCGGACGAGAGTAGATTTAAAATCTACGAAGCATTAACCATCTTTAGCACAAGACCATCTCTCAAGAGGCAGCACGAAGTATTCAATTGTGTCCTTGAACTTCACCACTCCAGTCCACACAGGGAGCAACTATCCCCAAGGATAGTTGCTAGCGTTCATACAACTGGCGGCACAGCCAGTTGTATGAACGCTAGCGAGTGAAGCCAAGCCACCGGCCAAAGCCACATGGCTGCCGCCATGCGGAGTACAGGAATAATGGAGTATAGTTAGAAAGTAATTCTTTGTTTGCGTTATAACTCTAGAAAGCAGAAGTCTATTCTGGTTATGGGACATGCCAGGATTGAGGGAAATACAGACCCTGCGAAGGAAGTTGGTTTCATTTATTTATAACAGCACATTGTTACATTAGAGTCTAGCGGACAGCGCCAACTTGTTAGAAAATTGCCGACTCTTGGTGGTCTTTACTTGTTGTTCATTCGAAGTACTGTATTATGCGGCATTTAAGTATCGTACTTGAAGGTATTTAGAAGCAATGCATTTTATCAGATGGCACACGTGATTTTCCAAAGGATTACAACTTGAATTAAGGCATTTGGTCTGGTTGTTAATTATAGTTTTATGTAGGGGCAAGTTGGGTTCATCAGTCTTGATGCACGCAAAGGGGATGGGCATCTGTGCAATTGTGATATCAGTTTTTATTCGAGGTCCATGCAGCTACAGTATGATGTGCAGTGTCAGACAAAAATTGGGCTACAAAAATACACTAAGACGACGAGGACAATACACAAATTTTTAATTAAAAGAATCAGGACCATAGGGATAATTATTAACTACATCTTATACTGATTCCGGCGATTCAGGCAAACGTGTGCTATCAAACATATGATGAACTAAACGTTATTCAGTGTTAACGCTGAAACCGCACACTGATAGTCTGTGTTGACAACTAGATCTCAATTTCTAAGCGATAAGGTGAAGAGTTTTCATGAAAGTGCATAGATAACTTATTGGTGGTCTATTTGAAGTCATATTCAATACGATGCGAATGTTACATACGCTATGCCCTTTCAACGAGTCATGCGACGTAATTGGAAACATGTGGCTACCTTGTCGATGCGCCCAGTCTAAGCACTGTTCTCTCTTCAAATTGATGATTTAAACAATACAGAAACACAATATCAACTATTTTTAAAGTTTATAATGTACTTCCTCAGGAAAGTGACGACGGTGTTATAAGTTCGCCGCTCAGAGCAGCCAAAGACACTGAAAAAAGGCGTAATCGTTGTGATAGGTCTTCCTTCTCTTTTCATTTTAATGCATTGCCGCGCGCTAGGTTGCCCCTCCAACAGGCCTTCAGCGCCGCCTCAATCTATCCAACCTCCTTGACCATCCCTACATAACCGGCAACAACCAACGATAGAAACAGTCCCGTCCAACAAAACCATAGAACAAAACACAACATACCGCTGAACAATTCTCCTCCGGATCCTACGTTCGGAGACTACGACCACGAACATGAAATAGTCGCCTATCAAAAACACTATATCACAATGAAACATACACGTACACAATTTGCTAGCTTCCATATAAATGATTATGTCTACGTTTTGTTAATAAAAATAAGATATATACGAACAAAAAATAATAACTATGCATATTTGATATATAT
>SDVV010020463.1:0-13317 GCA_016164225.1 Gammarus roeselii | reverse complement strand
CTGGTGGCCGCGGTGGCGGTTCTGGTGGCCGCGGTGGCGGTTCTGGTGGCCGCGGTGGCGGTTCTGCTGGCCGCGGTGGCTGCTTTGGTAGCCGCGGTGGCGGCTTTGGTAGCCGCGGTGGCGGTACTGGTGACCGCGGTGGCGGTACTGGTGACCGCGGTGGTGGCTCTGGTGACCGCGGTGGTGGCTCTGATGGCCGCGGTGGCGTTCCCATTTAGGGGGCCGCTGTTAGCCGCGGCGGTGGTGGTGCGAATGGCCGCGGGGGTGATGTTGCGGGTGTTTGGTCCATCAATTGTTGAGGGACGGTTCTGGTGTCCGCGGGGCGGTTCTGGTGTCTGCGGGGTGGTTCTGGTTTCCGCGGGGTGGTTTTGGTGTCCGCAGAGCGGTTCTGGTGGCCGCGGTGACGGCTCTGGTGGCCGCGGTCCCGGCTCTGGTGTCCGCGGTGGCGTTCCCATTGAGGGGGCTGCTGTTTGCCGCAGCGGCGGTGAGGGTGGCTGCGGAGGTGATGCTGCAGGTGTTGGGTCCATCAATTGTTGAGGGTCTCTGCAGTCGTCTGTCTCCCAGTTTTCATTGCTGAGGATGGGCCAGGCAACTGTCAATAGTCTAACAAACAAAATAGATTTTATTTCAGAAAATGGGCTGGAGGTGTTTGAGGTTGGTGAGACTTGGCTTGCAAGCTCGAATTGCCCTTTTTTTGTTGAGGATCATGGTTTTTCTGTTGTAAGAGAAGATTCACTTACTAGACTGAGAAAACAGGATGTTTGTGTATATTGAAAAAAAAAATACTGAAGTATTAGGAGGTAATCTGGACTTGCCAAATGTAGCAGCAGTTGTTCTGGTTCCACTTGATGGGTGGATTTTAGCTGTTTATAGACCTCCATCATATGGTGATCAGGAAAATCTTGATCTGTTAAGTTTGATTTGTGACTTCTGTGTTGGCCGTGAGGTAGTCGTATTGGGAGATTTCAACCTGCTCTTGGGGAAGTGGTCGGATGAGTTGGTGCAGGAAAAAATGTTGCCTTGAGGGGTCAACTGTTTTTGGATTGTTTGGCATCTTGTGGCTCACATCAGTGGGTGAGGGATCAGACTTTCCTCTTGTCCAGCAACATTCTGGATTTATTTTTTACTAGCATGCCAGATCGTGTTGGGGATGTTGGTGTTTTAGCTCCTTTTCTATGGTGTGCTCACTCGCCTGTTGGATGTTGGTGTTTTAGCTCCTTTACCGTGGTGTGCTCACTCGCCTGTTTGTTGTGATTATTTGTTTGTGAATTTCTTGGAGCCTGATGGTGCAAGACATCAAGCTTGGAAGTATTCTTGGCCCCAGGGTAACTACAGCGCTATTTCCAAAGCATTGTTGAGAATTGATTGGCCTCTTGAATTTGTTTACCTGTGTGTTTGTGAGGCATATTGTGTTCCTCGCTATACTGAGGAGGCTGATGGACTTACATGTGTCTCCTGCTGGAGACTCCACTAGGGTACCATGGTCTGTGAGGCCTCCCCACAGGTTGAAGGTGAGGAGAGCAAATGCGTGGGATGAGTACTACAAAATTTCAAGAAGGAGGTTTGGCAGAAATTATCAAAATACTTTAGTCACTAGCTATCTTTCTTGATCTGAACTGTCAGTTTTGAAATCATGCTTTGTTCAGCCGATCTCAGTACAAGGAATACTTTATGCAACGGTATAGTGACTTCCCAATGTTGTTCCATGCTTATATATGAAGGAAGAAGAAAGAATGTCTTGGGGTTGGACCATTTCACAATGCAGGTTGTACTGCTGGTTTACAATCCACTGGAGATAGCTGAGCTCCTGTCATCTGCCTTCTCTGACATATATAGAGTGGATGTTCCTCCCAATCCTGCTCCTTTCCAATTATTTGATGGCGAAATGAGCAAGTTTGCCATAAGGTCTTTGAATGTCCTTGACGTTCCGGTAGAGCTCAATGTTAGTTCAGTAATGGACATGGATAGAGTCCACCCAAAGTTGCTGAGGAAGCGTGCTGTGCAATTAACACAGCCTTTCTTTATAATCTTCAACCTTACTCTGCAGAGTGGAATGCTCCCTGATGCATGGAAGAGTTTATTGGTCTCTTACCTTTGTCTCTTACCTCTGCAGCCCCCTCCAGCAGGGCTACAATCAAGTGAGGAGCAGCAGAGCCGGGGGAGGCCAGCACAGCCATGCGCACCAGTATAATATTGAGAACACCTATGTTAACACAGGTATAGGAACTGGAATTAGTGCGCAACATTGACTATCACATGAACCATCCGTATGGATGACAATTTTTTTTTTTATAGAACAGCACACTGTACAACAAAGAAGCATATTAAGAAGCAACACATCCAGACACACACACACCCATACACACACACACACAAACACACACACACAAACACACAAACACACACATACCCACCCACACACACACCACAACCCACCACTCAAGCATCACAGCAATATATACATATAAAAGGGGGGGGGGTAGCGCATCCAGCAGATTGATCCAAAGCTAGGATACCAACATGTTACAGGAGAACCTCTTTCAACTTGAACAAACTCAACAGAACATCACCCAGAAACTCTGCAAGCAACCCCTTGAATGAAACCAGGGAATTTGACTCCACCACAGAACTTGGAAAGCTGTTCCACCCCTGAACACATCGTGCTCCAAAGAATCTCCTCTTGATGTCTGTATTACAAGCCGGCAACAAAAGCTTATAGGGATGGCCTCGTGTTCTGGCATCAGGAGCTCTCCGAAAGATACCCCCGAGGTCGGCGTCGTCATCCAACCTGCAAATGATCCTCCAGTATTTAATAAGGTCCACCCTGAGAAACCTTCCTCTCATAGAAAATAAGCTATGTTGCTTCAGTCTGGAAAAATAATCCAACTCAGCCAGACCATCCATACTTCTTGCCCATCTTCTCTGCACAGACTTGAGCAATCTCAAATCGCCAAGAAAACCCTCATTCCACACGGTAAAACAATAATCCATGAGAGGCCTGATGTGTATCACAAAGAGGGACACCACAAAGTGAGAACTACGGCAAACGGTAGATGTTAGCAGGCTGTTGGCCAATCCTGAAGCCTCACCCACCATCTCTCTGATATGATGGTTGAATTTCAATTTTACATCAACCACCACACCGAGGTTCCTGTGGGATTGAACAAACTTTAATGGAATCCCTCTCAAATAGTACTGAGCCAGCGAATTCTCATCAGCCCACTCGGAAAACCCACAAGCAAACCTCAACACCACACACTTCTCTGAGTCCAACCTCAAGTTCCAAGATGAAGCAACTGTGCTAACTCTGTCCAAATCCGACTGCAGATATGACATACCAGCAACTGCAGACTCTTTCACCCTCTTGTACCGAAGGTGCAGCTTGTAGTCGTCAGCAAATGCTTCAAAAGAACACAGCACTAAATTTGTGATGTGAAGAATGTAGATCAGAAATAGCACAGGGCTCAGCACAGAACCCTGCAGCACACCACTAACCACCTCTCTTGACTCACTACAATACCCACCAACAACAACCCTGAAAGAACGACCAGACAAAAACGAACAAATCCAGCCAAGCAAAACTGGCCCAACTCCCACCTCCCTCAATTTGTGAATGAACTCATCATGAGAAACTACATCGAATGCCTTTGAAAAATCAAACAGCACAACGTCCACAACAAAGCCATCATCCACCCAGTCTGAAACATCCAAATAAGCCTAGAGAAGCTGATCCCCAGTAGACCGAAATGTCTGGAATCCAAATTGGTGAAGGGAGAGAATCTCATTACTCACGAGAAACTCGACCAGACCGGAAACAATAATCTTTTCCAAACTCTTGCAGCACACAGAGGTCAAACTGACAAGGCGGTTGTTCAGAGGATCATTCCTTGACTTACCCTTGAACAGGGGGATCACTATTGACTCCAGCCACAAGTCTGGAAGAACTCCACAAAGTAATGACCTTAGAAATATAATTATCAAAGGCCCCCGACAGTGCACCCGCACAACTCTTCAGAAGCTTTGGATGTAAGCTATCGGGCCTCATTGCTGACAAAGCACACTAAGCACCAACAACAAAAATGGAAGCAAACGCCTCAGCAAAAGTTTCACTCATGACCTGGGGGCAGTCAACATACTCACCACCAGCAGCGTGAAGAGGACCAACGGATAAACAACCCTTCTTTTTATTGCAGATGTATGAGTGAAAGAGCTTTGGACACTTGCTAAATTGATCCATGAGATGCTCCTCATACTGAACACGACTCTGGATGGCAAAGGTTTTATACTGATGGTTCAAGGCGTTAAATACGCCCATCGCCATCATAGAACAAGGATCCCCTTTACCCATGGAAGCTCTCACTTGCTTGAAGTCCTGCCAGGAAAGAGATCTCTCTTGCCTCAACCGCCTAAGTGAATGAACAGAACACGGCACGGACTGGGCTCCACTGTGAACTGGAACATGTAGATCAACCAACCCCATCACAATGGACACCAGGTGCATAGAACTACTGTTGACCAACAAGTACATATATTCCAACTGCCAATCAATATCAAACAGGGACCCTGATATGGTCCCTGTTTGATCTAGAGATTGATCCCACAGCAGCAAGCAGCTGATCAAATGCTGACAGAAGATCCAACTTACTTCAATCACCAGCACCAGACACCACCTCGAATCCACTCCTGTGGGAAAAAAAAGGGAGTTTGAGGCAGGACGCATAATCAAAGCTATGCATGATGTTTAGTAATGATATTAAAGTTCTGCCCTTTCAAGCAATGTTCAAGAACATTTCTAAAAGCATAGCTAAATGACTTGACTAAGAAGTAATACCAGAAAATACAACCAAAATATCCATTGGCTACTCAGCTAATGTTTTTCATAGGTGAGATCTACACCTCTGCTGTCAACTTGTTCTAGCTACAACGTTGCATTGTCATAATTTTTAAAGATTTCTTGCTACTTGATATAATTAGTTTAGTAGGTGAACTTTGAATGCTCATTAAAGTGATGGGCACATCAAAGCTTGTGACATGTAGGTATCTGACAAAAGGTCTCAGACCTATTTAGTAATCTAACAATAGGTCTCAGAGGTTCCATGTATTACAATTGGCTTAATTTTATTTCAGGACGCTTTGGACACTCGAGTCTGCTGTGCGAGCTTTTGTATTCTACTTCTCGTCTGTTTGAACTGTTTAATGATGCATTGCTTCAAAGTAAATTACCACATCTCTCCATGCAGCAGGAGAACAAAATTAAGGTAGCTACGGATGTTGGATTGAGCTATGCTCCACTGATATGATATTGGAAATGCTAGCAGAATATGTAGCTGTTTCTTTTATTCCACAATATTACCAACAAACCCCTTTGAATTTTAGCCATGAATGTTTTCTTCACCTTGATATTCTGACAGATGCTGCTAAGCATCTTGGAGGGCGTTGAAGTTGTTGTGGAGGTTGGGGCCTCACAGTTCTGGGGTGAGACGGGCAAATGGGCTGTTGTTGCCATCCTCCAGATTGTCAAGTGAGTTGTGGGAGAGGTTGGGGCCTCACAAATCATGAGCAAGACAGGTAAAGGAGCTGGTGCCATCATCCAGTTTGTCAAGTGAATTGTGGGTGAGGTGGAAAATTCATAGTTTTAGGGTGAGTTAGACAAATGGGCTGATGTTGCCATCCTCCAGTTTGTCAAGTGAGTTGTGGGGGAGGATGTGGCCTCATAGTTCTGGGGCAAAAGACTCTAACATGGTTTCTTTTGCCATCATCCAGTTTGCCAAGTAAGTAGTGGTGGAAGTTTTGCCCTCACAGTTCAGGAGACAGATCGGCAAATGGGCTGGTGTTGCAATCTTCCAGCTTGTGCAAAGATTTGTTAAGCTCAAATCTTTGCACCAGAATTTAATTATTTTATCCTCGATTTTTTAAGTATCTCACTTTTTCAATACGGTAGCTCAAAGTACTGTAGACAATTATGCATGTGATGCACCAAGGGCTGCTCATTTGTGCTGAACCTGTAGCTACATACTATCCATTCATAACAATATTTCTATTATAAACTTTTAATCATGATTTTTTTCCAAATAATTCTCTCCATTAAACCTAGGTAATGAAACGGAAAATTTCCTATCAAAGATTGACAAATAATTTCTCAGAAAGAGAAGTGTTCATTGAGAAATTTAAAGAACACTCAGGGATCTTCATTGTAAGTGCTGAGCTTCTGGCAATTTAATAACACAAACATTTATTTCCTCACCAGCTATTTTACTGCTGCTTGGGAATGAAACAAATGTCTGGTCAGACATCCGTATTTTAAGTATTGGTCTTAGAACAGTTTTCATGTGACCATATCCTGATTTCTCCCTCAATTTTTAGCTACCAACCTTGTACAGTGGAACAATAGAAGTGGGTATCTAATTGTATCTTAATTTTGTTGGACTACCATCAGAAGATAAATACAGAATTCAAAGTTTCTCATTAATTACACTCTTGATAGGTCACTATTTGACACTTGACTGTCCCTGCTGAAGCCAGAATAAAATCAGAAAATCTGTTGCTCATTTATTGAAAACAAACCTATGTTTCAGGTGACTTGTTTTGTTGAACATATTAGTTTGGTAAATGTTTGATCTCTTTATATTTTTGTTAGATATTTATTGGAATTTGGCTATCCATGAGAAGAAATTAAATATCTCAGACCCAGAAATCTGAAATGTCATGATTAAATGCTGTAAAATGAAGTATACATACACAATTAACAGACAATGGTTGGAGAGAGGATTGTTCCACTTGCCAACAATGTATAGTTAGAATACTTTTTTCCTGAGTACTGTAGTTCATGATCATATTATTGCACGTCGACTCAATCTTTGCAATGGGCAGCAGTTAACCTTGAGCCTCTTCAACATTGCATCAGAACAATATGGCGTCTGGTGCTCGTGCTGCAAAAACGCTTTCAGCTTGTCACCAGCCCTGCCCTGCCTCATCAGGACCGCTCATCCCTCCTCGCTCCAGCACTGCCCCTTGCACCTGCTGACGGTTAGTGAGGCGCTATACTTGGAGTACTTGGGACGTGGTACGTTGGGCCGTTCTTGCAGACATCACCTAGGACTCGCCTGCTTTCCTTTACTGCTAGTCGGATTATCTGTTCCTAATTTTGTATATTTATTAACATTTCAAGAACTCACAACATCTATTTTATAGCTGGAAAGAGTTGATCTGACAGGTTGGGCCAAAAAGCATGCAAGTGTTTTATAACCGACCTGTGATGCCAGTAGAGACGATTAGGTCTATCGCAGCCTTTAAAATAAGTTTTATTTCAAAATCTCATTATTTGCCTGCAGACTCGTGCTGCTTCAAAGATTGTTCATGGTTGATTGTTCCATCCCTTGCAGGTTCATCTCTGCTGCCCCACACTGGTCACATCATGAAGCCTCTGCACCACACCCCACCTCCTCATATGAGGAATTTCCTTCCTACCCCTGCTCTCAACCTAGCACCCAGCACCACCCCTCACGCACCTCGTTCCAACAAACAGCTCTGTGCTGAGGTGAGCAACCGTCAATGGATGGTGTTCTCTGAAATCGATTCAAGAAGCTCTGATTATGTCGATCCCATCGTCATTTGGATGATTGATTAGGTATTGAAATCATTGTTGCTCAAGTTGCATTTATATGCCAACACAGTTATGTGATATTAATAACTTATTGATACTTTCTGACTCTGGTTTATCTACACACACCTTATATGCTGAAAATGCAATTTACATACTGACATACCTATCTTAAAAACAATGTCTGCAGCAAACTATTTTCCTCTTGAGTAAGCTCAACTCTCAAATGACTTCAGAACTCCGTTTTCCTGTGACTTGTTGAGGATGAGTATGATTTGATATTAAAGAAAGCATGCACTGGCAGTAGAATTTGAATGTCTTTTTTGTTGACTGAAGAGGAAATTTGACTATCAATTATCTTTGACTGTCATTAATCTTTATCTCTTTTATTGCTTTAGAAATCCGTTCATTCTAATTGCGTTTTTCATTCGGCGAACTCGTCACGCATCCCTTTATTCCAGACGACTATTTCAATGCCAAAGTAACTCATATGTAGCTTGTTTATATTCAAACTGATTCGCTAATGTGGTTTGACATTGGGTGTTCAAATTTGCTTGTTTACATCCAAACTGATTGATGAAGTAAGAGCAGTGTTTGTTAGTAATATAAGATTTTAATTTATTTGTCGCTTTTTTATTAAACACACGATGGAAGGACTTTTTCCAATTTACTTGATATTCGAGCCACTTGTGAAGTAGCATGCTAGTCAGGTAACTAGCATGCTCTTGCACATGCTAGTTACCTATACCTGGGAGATTAACTATATCTCATACCTTTCCATTCCCTCTCCTTGGTAAACAATAGGAATGGAATTGAGGAAGAGCTCAGGGTTATCAAATGCCACTGACATCAAACATTTTGTTTTAAATGATCTGAAATGAAACGAACCAGATAGGTTTAATAATTTCTCTTAATTTGCTGAACAAAAATTTAATTTGAACAACAATATTTTTTTGGTGGCTCATTGCACATATACACTTGATATTTTACTGTTGAAGCAATTTTTCTAGTGTATAGCTAGCTAGTTACTAAAACGAGAAGAGTTCCAAAATTTTATTATAATTTAACAACAACTTGCAGTAACTTCCTAACTACCGACTTCAAGAGTCTGTAAATGTGAAAAGTATCTCGCTTAGATTCATATAATATATCATTCAAACGAGCAGACTCGCCGAAGTTGCCATCCATAGCAAACGCGCCCATAGTGTTAAAGTTTTGCTGTTGGTGATCTCTTTGAGGTGCTGCTGCTGCTGACGACCTGTTGTTCACACCTACCCCCTCAGATGCTGCACGTGATGCGGCCCCTCACTCATTTGTGCTCCCTACAACTTTTCGGCCAGCAGTCGTGGCTGCCCGCAGTTCTCGCCCTTGGCATGGACGTTTCGAGGTGAGTAATGGAGCGTGCACATCAACTGATTTTTCAGACCAGTCCTAGTTATGCTTCTTTTGATGAATCTGTCCAATAGCCAGCAAGCATGCCAGTCGAGATGTGTAGGCAGGTGTGCTGCACTTATAAAATTCCCGAGACTTCTGACGTCACAATGCTGAACACCTTTATGACGTATTCGCGCCCTACGGAGAGCCATCAGACTATCATCAGAGCACCGTCGGAGACGGACTAATGTAATCATTATGACGTAGTCCACTCACTATACTTTTTACTATATTTACAGATCAAAATGAAGTTTGTGTTTCTGATAGGGAACTTCTACTGGACAATTAGAATTTATAGCTCTCTTTTACTAGTAACATTAAATAACAAGGCGATGCACTGTCATTTGTTTTAGTGATTAACCAGCACGCGTTCTTCATTGAAAATTAAGCGCAACGATTGTGTATTTTAATAATCGAGGAAAGAAGAACTTTCCAGTATGTACACCCCGATGCCAGCACAATCCTCCCTCCTTTTTAGTGCCCAACTCCACCGCGGCGCCCTCCTGAGCCCTTGCGAACGGGCCGAGCTGATGCGCCGTAACCGCAGCGTGCTGCTGTACTTGCTGCGCTTCCCCGCCTACCAGCGCGTCACGGAGCACCGGCTACGGGCGCTGCTCAACACTGTGGCAGGCACTGTGCCCTTCAGCTCCACCATCTGTGACTCACTAATGCGCTATGTCACACACTGGAACTCAATCTACTGCCATAGTTGGAGCAACTGAAAACAGGACACCTGTGAGCTAGTTTAATGTGCCTAATATATGTGGTGTAAACGTGTGGAAATGCCTGTTGGGAGTTATAATATTGTGAAATAATTTTGCAATGACGTTTTTAAGTGTTGTTCTACAGTACAAAGAACCTGAGTTATTTGTTTTAACGAGTTGCAGATTTTTAACACAGAGCCTGCCAACGGTAGAGATCCTTACATTTCATTTGATGGGATGGAATACTGATGAATTGTTGTTTGAATGCTCTTATGACTGAACATGGGAGTGGTTATTTCACTCTCTGAACCTAAGTGTTTGCTTCTTCCTCAGCTCACATGTATCTAAAATAAGTGTGCTGTGTGCTTTCTATTTTTTTTCCGGCTTAGCCCGCGTGAAATTTTACCCAGGTTATCTCTCTGCCTGATGGATGTCGACAAGGGACCAAACGCGCCACCTTGCCCCTGTTGCCACCAAGTGGCTATCAGCGTGAAACACTTGCTGATGGATTGCAACGCACTCGCGGCAGCCCGGCGAACGTTCTTAAATACCCCGTGCAACCTACAAAGCCTACTCAGTGACCCAACCTACCGGGAAAAGCTTATCGCTTTCGGAAAACACCGGTCTATACGAATCTGTCTAAACTCCAAACACCTGTGCAGGTGAGGTGGTCTCTCCACCCCATTACGCACAGAGATAACAATGCATTTACGAAGATACGCGTTAACTCTTTACTTTCTTGTACTCGAATATGCCACACTTGAAATATGTACTTGATATCACCTTGACAAGACTAATCTTTTCGCTTGCGAGGCCGTGCGAATTTACTTGAATCAATGACGTTCGCGCCTTACGGGGGAGCCTATCATGATTCACGTTGAGGCTCCGGTAGAAATGAGGCTCAAATGAAATCAAATTCTCCTCCTCCCTGCAAAGTGTGGTTCTACAGCAGACAATAACGGAACTATTATCCTTTTTGTCTATATTGTGACTACGACGCTTGAGTTTCAGCTGTATTTTTTTTTTTTTGGGGGGGGGGGGATTGAAATGATAGATAGTAGTTACCATTATAGACATAACAGCACATATTTGGTAGAAAAATACAACAAATATGCAGCTAAACAGCAGGAATTCATGGTCCCGAGAGCCGGAAAAAAGTACGTTTGTATATTCTTAGCAACGGATTTCAAGCATTCATCCCTACGGGGAGCTAGCAAACTCGCGTCGGAGCTGCGTTGGAGTTGGATCACATTATCTCATGTTTGAGTGTTCATTAAATAAGCAGAACTGACACAAAGTCAGAGTGCTTGTTTGGTTGGAACAAGGACTTTTTGTTGTTGAAAATCTGATTATAATATGTGTATTTTTTAAATGGCGATATTATGATAATAGTATTTGCTAGTCTTGAAATTTAGTGCTGTCAAATGAATCAATATTTATCATGTCTCAATTCAAATAGGCGCCTGCATGAATGTCTCTACTGGGTACCACTTCGTGTCTAACTGAACGGGAGACATGTCTGGTAATCTTGCCTGATACTTCTGCTCTTGGACGTCTCCTCTGCTTTTGTTTTTGTTTGTATAGTTGAAGGCTCCGATAGGCTTTGTTTTTGTATAGCCATTTGACAATTTTTAGGGGCTTTCTTTTCGGTATATGTTCTTGGCTCTTGAGCTGTGTCACAAAGTTGTCTGTAGCTATGTTCGGGAATAATTACTGCAATCTATATAGTCAATTTTCTGATTTTAGTAATGGGCATTTGTTAAGTAGTATCTTTAAGATGATCTGCTGAGGAGAGAGTTAATGGCAGGTACTCGTTCAAGACTTGTTCTGACACCATTGTGTTGCTGTTCAAGCACTGGTCATGTTATTGCGTAGCAAGGCCCTGCCGCTAGATGCTGACACTGCAACTTCAGCTGACAAACCTAGAAATGAATGAAATTATCTATAGCTACACCATGAATAGTTCTTGGTTCTAGTCAGGGCTTCTTTGGTTTTGACATTGAATTGTTGTATGAAGAATCTTATATAGATGATAATTTTGAAGATATTGGTAGGGAGAGGGTGATGCAGTTTCACGTAATACGCTGCTATTTCCCTGCCGTATCGAGATACTTGACGACCTGAACATTTTGTCTAGGGTTTGTATTATTACTTAATTGATGAACATTTTGTATAAATAATCAGAAATCTAAGATTTCTTATAAGTTGATCGCTACTATTGTGTGATTTTGTATGAATCCTGATTCTGCGAGACCATTCCTTGTCCAGCTGACAAACAATGCTTCCAGTCATTGATCGGGTTATGTAAGGAATACATGATTGTGTTGAATAAAAGTTGATTTGAAGTCTGATGAAAGTCAAGTCACTAGTTAAAATTAAATTAAAATGGGGGATAGACGCCACAACTTGGATCGTTTCCGCGTTTTGTTTCCGATACCCTGCATGAAGATTATTCTCTTAAGTGTGCACATACATTTGACTTTCTTCTAGATCTAGTGGAAGAGCTATAGATAAGTATGTACACACAAAAGAACGTACAATCTCTATGCAGGAATACCGCAAATCAAAACAGCACTATTCCTGGCGTCTATTGTATATCACTTCATAGCATTATTTGCTCTTGATTGGTTCGAGAGGTTGATTTGTTCTATAACATAAATAAATTTTGATTGTATCGTGTATAATTTTTTGGTTCCAAATTCATCATAACAAAAAGAACAACTTATTATAATGTCCTTCATAAATTTGTGAGTTACACAATACTCGTCCTCAGTTGTCCCGATTATTGATTGTTGATACACAATAACTGGTCAATAAGCCCAATGAATTTGCAGATTTGCTGTCTAAAAAACAGAGTTCAAATCAAACTAACGTTCTCATGGTCATGAAAACCTTATAAAAGTTGCATATGATGTGTTCAGATGGTAAACAAAATGTAAATAGATCAAGATTTACAATTTTATATGCATACTTTTAAGATTTATATTTTGAAAAGATATATTTCAATTTGACAGAAATTTTAATTGATGTATCCCTATCTGTGTGCCTCGTCAGGGCATACAGATACAGACACTAGGCCGCATCCCCCAGAAATAGGGGTGGCCGACGGCAAGGCGCACCTCACACCCTCATACGCTCACACTCGCACAACTTAGCCCTTTTGTGCTAAAGGGTTCGGCCGGCACACCCGCAACATACACTCTGGGTCACGAGTGCAGTCCGAGGATCCGTCGTCAGCAGCAGGGCCCGACAGTTTTCACTGGTTTACCCCCACCGCGTCATAATGGCCTGGCCCCCCCCTCCACTAACGACCATCCCGACAGCAGGATGCCAAGGGCGGGAAAGCACATCAGAGCAGCGTCAAAATCAACCATTCACAACCATTCTCCAGTCATGCCTGTTCATTCCACGCTCTCTCGCCACCTCCACATTCATGTCTCTCTTTCCTAACGCCTGCTTCACACCATCTATCTACCCAAAGTTCGGTCTACCTCTAGGCCTGCGACCACTCGCCTCCGCATTCATCACCCTTTTCTCCAATCTCCCTTCATCCATCCTCTCCATGTGCCCGAACCATCT
>SDVV010020462.1:0-13318 GCA_016164225.1 Gammarus roeselii | reverse complement strand
ACATTTTCTATGTTTCAACTTTCATAAATTCCAACGCCACCACCTTTTCTATGTTTCAACTTTCATAGATTCCAACGCCACAACATTTTCTATGTTTCAACTTTCATAAATTCCAACGCCATCACATTTTCTATGTTTTAACTTTCATGGATTCCAACGCCATCACATTTTCTATGTTTTAATTTTCATAGATTCCACCGTCACGACATTTCTATTAGAACAGTAACTATTGAAAAAAACTGTAATTTTCGTTATTCTTCTCCGCTGATAATACATCATCATTGCGATGTGTCTCATTTAGGGCAATAAACAGTGCATAGCTTTCAGATAGGTCATTGGATCAATCTTGAGTTGTCTTATTGGCCGGCGTCGTGTAGGCCTTGTAAATTCAAGAAGAGACACTTGAACAATCGGTTCCATCTAATTGTTTCTTGAAAGTGTATTTCTTCAATCCCCTGTGGGTTGAAGGCCCTCTTCTCGGCGGGAGATCCTCCCTTGCACTGACAATTTAAAAGATTTAGATGAGTTTCTCAATAATTAGTCTCGTGTGTATCACATTTGAGTCCCTTCGTTGACCCTGATTCAAACCATACAAATCCACAACCCGCATTTCTTGCTTCTTCAATCGCGCGTCTTCACCTGTGTGGTGACTCATCTCGTTGATCAGCACTGTAGGGGCGACGGCCACGTACCACACGTGAGCGTGACACGTTACTCATCTCGTTGATCAGCACTGTAGGGGCGACGACCACGCACCACCACGTGAGCGTGACACGTTACTCATCTCGTTGATCAGCACTGTAGGGGCGATGGCCACGCACCACCACGTGAGCGTGACACGTTACTCATCTCGTTGATCAGCACTGTAGGGGCGACAGCCACGCACGACCACGTTAACGCGACGTGTTGCTAAAGCATCGCTACCTCCATCACAATAAGTGCGTCTGCTCTCCCGCGAAGGCCTGTTGTCCTGGTACGTGACTCTGACACTGATACAGAGCTCACCGCTCGCCAATATTCTCTCGATGGGGGGGCTCCAGGGAATTACTCAGGTATTTTTGGTATTGACTGGACCAGTCGCACGATTTTTTTTTATCTAGGTCGCTGATCTCGCTGGTGGTTCGTGGATTGCTTGTGTGTCTACTGATAGCCAGTCGCCTGTTTTGATGTATTGCATGCTACGAAATGAATCCTTGCACACTCATTAATGAAAATGTTGACGTATTGTGTGACTTTACTAGCTTTACCAGTCAAATCCCATGAACTTATTGCGTCGCTTTGGGTGGATGAAGCCACAGCCTTTCCCTGACACTCTAAACTAGCATTTGTTTTCGAAGTATAATCGACAGAACATATGTTCTTTACACTTTTTTTAAATTGTCTTGTATTTGCTTTCGGGAGTCCCTCTTGCTTTCATCTTCCTATATTCTCACTGGAATCGTTCGCTACAGAATCGTGTCTTCCCTCACAGCTGCTAATCACCACATCACTGCTTTGATTTAATCACTAGCAGCCTTTTCAGTACCCTGACTTTCAATGGCCCTTGCACTGGACACTAGCTGTCTCGTCTCTAGCATCTTGACAACAGTGGTCACGTCCAAAGTATCTTGAACGTCAGCAGTTTTGACAGTAATTTTCTCACTAGCAGCTCGAATAGGATTCTTACATGCTGCTTTGTCTCTTAAATAAAATAAAACGTACACATTTTCTACAAAATCATTGAAATGAACTTCCGATCATCCCATATGACTCAAGACCAACTTCGGTGACTCATCCATACGATTTGAATAAACAATTATCACATTCCGCGCCTTCTTCAACCGATATGACTTGATTCATTTCCCTACTCTCGTGAAATAAATCAATTAAGTCGTTAACTTTAGCTATTGAACCAACCGGAAGAATTTTAGCAGGACGCACTCGACAGTAAAATCTGTATATTTTTGCAGGTCTTTCCCCAATTCCAACCAGATCAATTTCGCCACGTGGATGGCCTTCAACGTGCCTGGGATGCTGCTTTGTACTCTGCTGGGCTGGGCATGGCTACAGCTTCTGTTCGTCGGTTTCGGGTAAGATGCAAGTTGGAAAAAAGAATGAGATGAAATCTCTGACTTATGCATCACAAATTAAAATTCCGATGAGTATCTTAATTTCTATACCAGAAACACTAATAACCTAATACTATCCGACATATTTATACATTAAATTCTCTCTGAAATACATCTACCAGTGCAAATTAATTTATTTGTATGGAGTGCACATATCATTCCGCTATGGCAGTGATAATATTTCCCACCCAATCGAACTTTATTGTTGTTCGTATGTAGGACGTAACTGAGAACAACTAGTCAAGCAATCTTCTGAATTGTATTGCTATATTCTCGAACTCCTCATTAAACCAAAGAGGCTGCTTGCTCGAGGAGTCGAAGATTGTTTTCTCCTTGCACTCATTGGTTTGAATTATCTTCATCGTTAGAGTACCTCGCAAATAACTAATTTCAGATGATGAATTTGGTTCAACACATCATTTTGTGCCAGAATCCTTGTTCCTCTCAGTTGATCAAGTGCGCAAGGAATGCTGCTGACGTAATTATGCGTCCTTTTACTACACCAAAGCACTACCTACTTGACCTTAATTTTGTATCCATGTAATTTTAACATGCCTTGCCTCCCTAGCTTATATAATGCATCCTCTTTCTTAACCAGGCAACTTTATTATTATACATAGCTTCTACCTACCTAACCTCTATTACGAATCCTCTTCGTTATAACTACCACTCCCTACCTAACCTCTGTTATTTATCCACTTATGACCTCGGTTACGTATCATATATATTATTCCTGACCACTACCTACCTACCTGACCTTCACTTTCGGCACTAATCAACCAAAGACATTGTTTATTTTCGATTTTGAATTTGAACGCGCAAAGCTTCATTCCTTTTACAATCCTGATTGTATTGTTGACCAAGCCCTTTTACCCACCTCTGCATAACTTCTCCGTCAGTGTTTCAATTCGCTCCATAACAAATTACACTGTACAGCTTTATTCTCTTCAACCAATATTCACTCTCATCACCTCCTCAGTATGAAAAAAATGTTTTGCCTGAAACACTTACCCTCTTTTCACTCTGTCACTTTCTGTGATCACCATCAGGAATGGGTGCTGGCCAATTGCCTGTACTCAGTTTTTTTGATCGTCTATTACCCCGTCCCAGTTTCCTTCTACCTTAAGTCACCCCTGCTGTTTCATTCAACCGTAACCCCTCTTTATCGCAGTCTTTGTTTCCTCCCACCTCCTATCACTCGTCTCTGTATCCTTCAATATCCAGCCCTCTCATCACCCCTGTCTCTGTTTCTTCCACCTTCTGTTATCCCGTCTCTGTTTCTTCCACCTCCTGTCACCTTGTCTCTGTTTCCTTCGACCATCAGCCCTCCTGTCTCCCAGTCCGATTTCCTTTGCCCTCCTCTCCCTTCATCTATGCTCCTTCCTCCCTCCTAGCACTCCGTCCATGTTTTCTTCCTCCTACCCCAGCAAGGGCGGCATGCTAGCCAGCGACCCTACCTCGGACGCGGTCATCGCCAGGCAGTTGAAACAGAAGTACCGCGCCCTGGGCCGGATTACCTTCCACGAGGCTGTCGTGCTGAGCCTGTTCATCCTCTTAGTACTACTCTGGCTTTTCCGCTCCCCAGGATTCGTCACAGGCTGGGCCGACGTGTTCAAATGGGCCTTCCCTGATATGTGAGTCGGTAGGATTTTCTGAGATGATGGTGAGAAAGAAAGTTCATCTATAATTTTATTTTATGAAATAGTGTTTAAATAAGGGTTCGCTCTTTGACACTGAACTGCACTTAATCCGACCAACCTTAAGAGTGATGAAGCTGCTCAATAATCAATATTTGTAGCCAAGAAAGAGGACCAATATAGTAGTCTTGCACCAACCCACACTCTAAAGACACATTTCGAACAACAAAATATTGCAGCGAAGCGAAACAAGCATGTGGAAACGATTGTGCGGTGTTTCAATAGGTATTCTCCTTTGCAATACGACAATGATACGTCCATTTTCGATGAAGAGATGCCTCTGCAATCATTCCAAAGCGACACCAACTGTCCTGTAAGTAAAGCAAATGACTAGAGACACAAACTGTTCAAGCTGAGAGCAGCAACCACTCCTCAGCAACTATGTCTGTAAACACCCATCAGAACCTAAATAATATCGTGATTAAACATATAAACGTTAGAAGCTTATGAACAAAGATGGATCACATCAAAATGATGATGAAGAAGGACTCAATAGATATTCTATGTCTGACTGAAACCTGGCTGAAATCTGACATTGACACTACCTTCATTGAGATTGACGGCTTCAATGTTTATAGAAGAGATAGAGAAAGGAGAGGAGGTGGAACCGTGATTTATGGGCGAGAAGAATATACCTCTTCTCAAGTAATGCTTAAAGACAACAATGAAGTTGACGACCTTTGAGTGAACATCCAGGTACGAAACGACAGATCGTTTGTTGTTGGTCCTATTTACAGACCACCCAAAGCAAGTGTACAGTCTTTTCAATACAGCGAAGAAAGATTTCGAGAAGCTACCCGCTTAGAAAAAACGCTGTAAATTTTGTAAGATTTTAGACAGACTCGTGCTGCATCAGCTCATAAAAATTGCAACAAGAACAACTTCCGAATCCCAAACTGTATTGGATCTGCTCATAAGTAACAATCCGTCTTCCATTGTTATCACAGACGTGGAGCCCAATTCTTTCTCGGACAACTATGAAATAAACTGCACCATTAACATCAAAACAGAGAGGAAACAAGTTTACAAAATAACCTGTCGTACAAAAAGAAATTACACCGCAAATTATTTCAGAGCACAACTAGTGGCAAGCGTCGAGAAGATAAAACCGATACATTGCACAGATAACGTCACAGAGCAAGCCCAATTACTCACAGACTATCTTCTCACATGTCTTAACGCTGTGGCGCCAACGAAAACTAAAACAATGAAAAGCATGCCGGTTAAATGGATTACAGAAAAACTGCGAAACGAAATTGCACTTAAAAAATATTTCAAACGCAGAGCAAAACGAAGCATCACTTGGTTAGAATTATTTCGAATTCAAATAGAAGAGTCAAACGAGAATTCAGGAGGGTAGAAATAGAATACCATCATGAGGAACTAGAATAGTACAAAATCAATAAAAAGAAACGTGGAATGTACTGTAAAGAATTGTTCCCTACAAGAAAATATCACCTCGCTTACTTATCCGAATACTCAAGCAGCTTCGGAGAAGCTTAACAACTACTTCGCTGGAGTTGGGAAACAGATTCTTGAAGAGGTAACCCAGGAAGCTTATCAAGAATTACAGAGCGACGCAACAGATACATGGAGTCCAAAAGCTTTCGATGGAGGCAGCCACCAAGAATCAATCGTCAAATAGAAATCAAAGCAAGTATCGCAACACGAAGTAAAACTAGCTGTATTTGCCTTGAGGAACACAAAATCTAGAGGAATAAATGGTTTAGCAATACAATAATCCAAAGACGGCCTCATAGTTACCTTGCCTTATATCAGCACAGTTATTAACACCTCCATAGCAAGTGAAACTTTTCCAGAGATCTGGAAGCATGCAATCATAAAAGCAATTCTTAAATCTGGGGACAAGAATGAACCATCCAACTTTAGACCAATCAGTCTTCTGCCAGTCCTATCCAAGATTTTAGAAAAGGTATTATCTATCCAATTAATTGATTACCTTGAATCAAACAAGCTGTTCAATGACTGCCAGTAAGCTTATCAGCGAAAATTGTCAACAGAAGACGCACATATGAGCATCACTGAAGATCTGTACAAAAACTTTGATGAGATGCAGATATCTCTACTGGTATTGTAAGACCTATCAAAAGCATTCGACAGTGTATGCTATAAAATTCTTTTCGGCAAGCTCCGCAACATCAGAATAGACCCTACTTGGTTCGGAAGTTATCTGATGAATCGGCAACAATCAGTTAAACTCGAAAACGCAACTACGTCGAATTCGACCACAGTTTGTTGTTCCTGGCAATTGTAATGACATCGACTGGAAATAACCAAAAAATCAAGCGAAAATGGTAATGTACGCCGATGATGTTCAAATATTGCTTTCCCGAAAACTGTCAGATCTAAATGCGCTGAAAGACTACGCTGAGACAGCTGTAACTAAACTGAAATCTTGGTATGATAAAAATGGACTCAAGCTCAACTCTGAAAAAACTAAATGCATCTTGTTCGGCTCGAACTCAAAAATATAAGCAGTTCCAATAAATTTCTCTATCAGGTTAGGCAAATATGACACTCATGTCGAAAATAAAGTTATAAGTCTGTGAGTATGGTTTGATCCCGATCTTTCCTTCAAACACCACGTAACTACTCTGTGTTCCAAGTTGAATGGAACACTTTTGTTCCTAAACTCCGCAAAAAAATAATTGGATTTCAAATCAAGATTATTGATTCTCCACGCCTTAGTGTTTTCTCACATTAACTACTGTCTGTCAATTTGGGGGAAATGCACAAAAACTTAATGAGAAAAAGTGCAACGTTGTATAAGCTTTGCGGCAAGAATAACATGCGATGGTAACCACAGAAAACGAGACCACGTAAGTCCTCTCCTCGAAAAATTACAGTGACTCAATATCGACAACATACTGACACTCCATGAGTCGATCAGAATTCATAAAGATCTTCTAGAAAAAACATTCACCTGACAGCCAAAGGCACTTATATTCTTGAGGTGAAAAGAACAATAGATTTAGAAGCAATAATGAGACTCTGCACGTTGAACACAGGAAAACAGAAATTGCCTGTCCAACTTTTTCGATCCCTGGACCAAATTTCTGGAGCAACCTCCCAACAAGCCTCAAGAATCTTGAATCCAACACGTCCTTCACGAATAAGCTTAATAAACATCTAATGGCCGATCAATTCAAAACGGTAACTTTGCCCACAAACACAAGCTAAATGCACTATACCAATAACCAGAAAATGCATTCTGTTCTTCAGCATGTCCGAAACCACCACCACCATAACTCTCAACACTGGGACACCATCTAATCGTTTTTACTCAGACGATACATATGTTTTTTTATGTTGCTACCAAAAGAGTAAAGTACCGGGAAACGCAATTTTTTGGGGGTGCGGTAGAGGGCCCACCCCCCCCTCCCCCTCCTCGGTAAAAAGTTGGATGCGCTCCTGGATACATTACCGGGAAATGCATTTTTTTTATTCGGTCAATGTAATTGTTAGGAAGAATGTTATTTAATAGTGTAACCGACTTAGTCGATGTATATCTCGGACATTATACTTGTAGGTTAAGACAATTGCTCTTGTGGTCAAGTTAATTAATGTAGCTTCACAGAGAACACCCGGGAGGGGGGGGGGGCAGGATAGGAAAGGAGGGAAGGGAAGGAGAGTCAGGCGTCTAAGGGTCCCTAAACGCGATTTTTTTTATTCGGCCAGTGTTATTATTAGGGAGAATGTTATTTCTTAGTGTGACCGACTTAGTCACTGTTTATCTCGGACATTATACTTGTAGGTTAAGAAAATTGCTCTTGTGGTCGAGTTAATTACTGTGGGCACATAGACCACCCGGGAGGCGGAGTTGAGAGTGGGTGGTCCCAATATATCAGTGTCATTTGGCGATTTTATCTCTAGATGTGCTCCCTTCGTTGCGAGTTTTACCGGTTTGTTACTACGTATTGTAAAAACAGAGTATATTTTGTGCTGGGATTTTTAAATGGTTTGAGCGCAGGAAAATGATGGTACACACTAAGACTTCCGTTAGTGTAGGATACATTTAAATAGGTTACTCTTATATCGTATTATATAGTTTCACAGACCCTAATGTTATTTCAATGGTTTTTTATTGCTAGCACATTTTGTTATGTATAATGATTATAATCGATGTAGTTATGCAAGAAAAATAATGGCACATATTAGGACGGCTGTTAGTGTAGAATACAATTCAATAGGGTCCTTTCACAGGCCCCCTGTTATTTCAATTTTTTTTGCTCGCACCTTTGTTATGTATGACTCATTTGAATCGAAACTTTTACTACTCAAACCTATTTTTTTAGGATATGCGTAATCGATGTAGTTATGCAAGAAATGGTGGCCTAATACAAATAACCATGGCTTGTTAGTGTAGGATACATTTGAATAGAAGCTTTTATAATGATTGTATCTAGTTTTTAATAGTCATTGCCAATACATTTTGTTATGTTTTCGATATTGTTACCTTAGGACATCGTTGCTCGACCGTTATAATACGAAGATTATGACATCTTTCTATTAATAAGCGATAACTATAAATTATACGTGGTATTTTATAGCACGATGATTAAATCGATTCCCTTTAATCGTCTCCTGAAGTTCAAAACGCAAGTGGCACTCGAGGATCTCTTTATCAATCAATGTCACATAAAGATTTTATCTCATCTCTTATCTCATCTTGCACCTCTCGGGGCATGCAGTAGGGTACATCTTTAATCACTTTAGAAATACACATGCATTAGAGTGTATTTTGAATCACTTGGCTTATGGGTGACTCATTCTGACGGATGGACGGGCAGCTTTCGGATATACATTGGCAGTTTTTACGTTATTAACATTTACAGGTTATAACATGTTCATGTGGACGTACTTTCGTCATTCACTCTAATACATATGCCAAACACGGTCTCACCCGGTTCACGCCTCTTACATGTTGAATCATCGAGATAGTAGCGTTTGTTTCCAAGTTTACTGAGTCAGTTTTTAATAGTGAGTTCAGTTTGAAGTTGGCATGTTTCTTCGCGAATGTTGTGTGTATGGCCGCAGAGTGTGTGTTGGTTTTCTGGTTATGAATGCATCTGTAGTGTTCATGTTTGATTTTGGCTTGTGTCTGGTAATTGTCACCCTCAGCAGTCGGTTTGTGGCCTCGGACTCGAGCAACATACTGTAACACGTTGGTTGCAAGCAATTGATCTCACTCGAGTAATCGTTAGCTGTTTTGCTTTTCAATAGTCCCAGATGTCATTTATTTGATTCATCATATAAAAAGGATTTTTCGGGGTATGTATAGGAGGTCTATGTATTCAGCCAGAGGAGAATGACAAATATTATGCCTCAATGTCCACGCCCGCACACGCGCATGCGCGTATGCGTGCGTTGTCACCGTAGCGCTGTTTTAGTGTGTCATAAAAGAAGCTTCTAGACTTGTGCTCCAACTTCTGTTTGGACCTGATGAGATATATATCTACGATAGCTTAGATATTAGAATTTGTATCACATTTTCAATGCAAGGAAAAAGGCGTTGTAATGCATTTCGATGCAAGGCATGTTGCATGTCTGCAATTTCTTCATCGTAGAAGGGGGGTGTTTTGTGCGATAGTTGGAGAAGTCCATGTATTCAGGCAGAGACGATTACCGCATTTTACGCCTCATTATCGGGGCATAGCTTTAAACTGGACTAATATCTATCGCATTTTTAATGCAAGGCAAGAGGCGTTGTATTGCAACTTCGTTGAATGTCATGTTGCATATATACATTCAATGCTAGTCATTCGAGTTAAATTTAGGATATTGTAAACAAAGATTTATATGGAATATTTTTATTGATAATAAATTTTGACACATTTATGTATAGTAGGGGATTACATGGGCTTATCGTTTATACGAAAACATAACTATTCACTCAGAAAATTTGACGTGAGCAACTTGGGGAAAAACATATGCAATGACTTCGACCCCCTCTCTTGTGTTATCTTGATCCTTGGTATCAGAGCCACTCTGTGGGTTCTTTATCAATGATGCGCATTTATATCTCACCTGAAGCTGTCGACTCGTCATATCGGTGTAGAATTTATCATCTGGGTGAGTTTTTTCTATGATCTATTGGGATTCCAGACTAACATCCTTAGTACACATTTTAGATAAACGGCGACCTTTGGGAGAAGTGTATGCAACACTTGCAATCCTATCCTTGTAACCAAAACTTAGTTTTTAGTCTTCAGCAAGCTTTTTCTCGACGCTAGTTTTTTAATTACTGTTTCATGTTTATGACATCGAAGCGTTTCAGGGTGTTTCTTGCTATTGCCTACATTACCATTCACTATATCCCCGCTGATATCCAAAGTATACCCAATTCTCCTTGCACTCAAACGTTTGAGACACGATTCCCTCTCTTCATGATTAATTTCCAACAATTTTGAAACAAAGTCAGAAATACATTTTATTTTATTGTATACTTTTACACTTTTTTTACTTAATACCCTTTCATTACCCCTTTTGATAGAACGATTTCTTTCAACTTTAGCAGAGTTTTTTTCACATGAGGTTTTCTTGATATCAATACCCATATTTTAAGTATTTTTCATTGCGGTTTTGGTTTGGGTCTTCTCCCACCATATCGATTTAGCTATTTTCACCCAATCTTCACACATTCTAAGCTTGAGTGTTAGTTGCAACATACTTTCTTTTCCGTTCGCACCGTATTGAGCACTGTCTAACTCATTAGATTGGAAACTTAGGTCCGGCTTATTATGTTCTATTGTTATGTATCTATATCTATTAACCTCCCAATGAATTCTTTTTGATCTGATACACAATAAAGCACTCACAATTGCTACTGTTCCTTAATCATCGGGTCAGTGAAATCTTAACATACTTTACTCTAAATAGATCAAAGATCCTACAGCGATACTCAACTTTAGGTCCTTCTGTGGTGGCCGCCGGTGTTCGTCTGCTGCTGTCCGCTATACCCCTGGCTAGCTGTTCCCAATCACTCAAGATCTTACAAAAAGGGGAGGCGTTAATGACTGAGTATGGAATTGTCCAATGAGAACAGCTTTACCGTTTGCTAACTGCTAAAGGGCGTGTTCCCTGGTTAACTTGTGTCCCATTGGCACTCAAGTCATTTTAGCCGTTTTAGAATAAACACATTGCCTGCATGTAATCCTATAGCGGGCACATGAATGCTGACCTCTCGACTTGTTGGACAAGCACAAATGGCATACATTTAGAAAGGTTCTCGTACAAGTAACCTAATCCGGGGCTATCTGAGGAAATACACATAACGTATAGATTTAAAGCTAGGTATCAGAGTAGATATCAACACGTCGGCGTCATTTAATATAAAGAAAATCATCCTACACTTACAGTAAAATAGCTCGTTGTTAGTACTAGTCACATTTTGAAAATTTGTCATCTATACTTCGGTCCTTAATACGTACAATTACATATAAATAAATAACAGGGGGAAACTTTTACACTCTGGGGCATCTCGCCGCTCTTGCCTGGGGGTACAGGAATGTCAAGTGGTGTGCGGTTTAGTATCTGACCCAGGGCCCGTAGTCGCTGCAAGCAACGACTATACATAAAGATATATAAGCCGTTATATGAAGTGTATAACACTATCAATACGCCCATTGCAATCTTAGAGCTTGAATTTCATTGTCAAATTTTAAATTTAGCATATTCAAGATAATGCTGGCCTTTGAGATGTTGCCAAAACCCGAATGTGGAGCTTAATTGGCTTAATTTTATCGCCGCAATGCATATAACACACACCCCCATGTTCTTCTTTCTGTTAAAATACTTCCATATCAAACCTGGGGTCATCCTTCTACACCGAAAGCGGACCGCTATCTGAATGAGTACAGATATGAGTCCAATTTATACATACAGGATCGTTAGCGTCACTGCGTTGGCACATGTATTGGCACCATGTAGGCATTTACACACATCGGTGCGTGAAGAGTTACCATACACTGTCAGATGCATTAATACTTAGGCAACCTAACCTAACCTAACCTATAGAACATCATCCCTTGCTTTTGATACAAGATATTTAATGTGGATCAGTCTCACGGTATATTATGTTAAAAGATCTATTCATATTAACCTAACATAGCCTATTGTATCCAAGAAATTCCGTATTTTTTATTCGACTTTTCATGCTTACATATGATTTTTTCAGTGTTTTATCTCCACATGTCTCTACATTTTGATCAATCCTTTGCAGTTTGATACACACATCCAATTCTGATCTAGTAAATCATCAAGAACCTAACCTAACCTAACTTATGTACGGTATTCAGTCATTAATATATACAATGCATAACAAATATCTCCACTAGACTCTACATTTTGATCTATCCTTTGCAGTTTGATTCACACGTCCAATTTTGATCTAGTAAATCATCAAAAACCTAACCTAACCTAACTTACGAACGGCATCCAGTCATTGATATTTACTATGCCTTACAAATATCTCCACTTGACTCTATATTTTGATCTATCTTTTGCAGTTTTGAAACGCATTTCCAATTTTGATCTAGCAAATTTCATCGGTTATTAAATATAATTTCATCATTGTTTGAATGTTATAGCTTTTTTTCATATGATTTTTGATTTTGATTTGATTCAATTCTAAATCACTTTCACCTGTAATTCACACCCATCAAAAACCTAACCTAACCTAACCTGACCTTATGTATGGTACCTAACCTAACATTATGTACGGTTTTTAGTCATTAATATACGCATATGAACCCCCTCCACACGGTTCTTTATAAAACTTGCACCTAATTATTTTTACTTCGCGGACAATCTCGACTCATTTATGCTAGCAGAGAGGACAGATTTTCAATCTTAGATGGATTGAATGTTACAAGTAATTCATATTCGTTTCCATCATCACACAAACGGACACTTCATCTCATACTTGGTCTACCACATTTACTTAATTTAGTTGATTTACCTTTTTCTTTCCTATAATTTTCATACTCTTCACGATGACTTCGTTTCAAAGGTCTCCTCACATTACCCGTGGATTTATGTTTTTTTTCTGGCAAAGTGTACTTTCGAACAAACGACGACTCAAGCTATACCCCATCCTTCCACAGCAGAATCACAATCTTGACTGAGTATGATCTGATCGGACTCTGATTTATGTCTCACCATTCTGTCACACATATAGAGCAGTTACCCCGAGATAGGTTTATGGGTAGCGTTGCACCCCTTAAAACATATTCTTCTACCGATTTCGACAATTTGATGTTACCTATGACCGACACAATGTATCCAATTCATCGCTTAACCTTTGAGTTTTAGGATATTTAAAAAAAATGATTTATGATTTACATGGTTTTATTAGTATTTATTAGTATCAATTTCTGATCTTGCTGACATCATCAATGACATCTAACTCGTTGTTCTGATCACAGCAAGGCTCGTAAAGCCGTCCTTACCCATCATCACGATGTTTCAGTTTTATATACATACATATATATA